>ML371892.1:26736-51068 GCA_005239525.1 Nicotiana knightiana | reverse complement strand
ATATATATATATATATATATATATATAATTCGTAAAAATAATACCAAACCTCTCAACTGTTATACATATCACAAGGAAACCAGCTCAAACAACCAAAACTCTTTCCAAATAATCACAACAATATCTAACAACAGATCAAAAAGGCCAAATAGTCATAGAAGCAATAATGAACATATAACAATTAGGACAATAATCAATTAAGTTGGAAACGGGAAGGGGAATCCTGTTTAACAATTAATTTGGGTGGTGCATAGATACTCGTCACCACACCTATACACCACGCCCATGCATTACATAGCAAACAAGTGGGGAGTCCTATTCCCTCAAGCCAAAGTTAGACAAAACACTTACCTCAATTTCGTAAGTCACTCACTGCTCAATTATGGCTTTTCCTTTAGAATTTTGCTCTAACTTGCTCGAACCTAATCATAATTAACTCAATATCATTAATTAAGGCTAAAGGAACTAACTTTATTGAAAATTATAGTTTTTCCTAAGTTTTCTTAAAAAAAAAGTGAAAACCCGACCCTGGGCTCGCTTGGTCTAAACTCCGGGTTCGGACCAAATTACATTTACCCATTCACCCACGAACCCAAATATACAATTAGTTTCGAAATACGACCTCAATTCAAGGTAAAGATTCAATTTTTACAAAATTCCCTAATTCTACCCAAACCCCCAATTTTTACCATGAAAATTCTTAATTTTTGATTTAAAAGTGATAAAAAACAATGAGTAATTGAAAGATTAAAGTTTAGAATTGGTTACCTATGACTTGGGGATGATATTTGGTGAAAAAATTTGTTCCTAGGGCCGTGGGGTTCGAAAATTTGAAGAAGAAGAAGCCTGCCCGTTTTATATATATTTTTATGCCAGCTATTCTGCCTCGTTTCTCGTTCCAAATGATCCCAAAACTCGATTTTTTATGTCTCAAATAGATTCCTTATGAAATTCTAGTCAAGTTAGGCTTTTGAATCACTCAATTTGACCTTATAATGAAGGAGATATGTAGGTTTAATATTTGCAAATAGTGCAGATTTTTAATACGCCGTCGGTGGCAATTTCGTAATTACCCTGACAAATCTGGCAACCTTAGTAAAATGACCATAAAATTCTCATACGATGTCCAAATTCGATGATTCTTTTTGCTACGGGTCCGTAATTACGATACGAAGCTAATACTTCATTCAAACCATAAATCGGAGCCCATTTGTTCAATATGATATCATTTATGGTTGAAAAAACGACGTCGAAGCATACAAAAGAACAAGTGCAACACAATCCAAACCTATTTGAAACTCACTCGAGCCCTCGGGGCTCTAAACCAATATGCACGCAAGTCTAAAAATATCATACGGACTTGATCGTGCAATCAAATCATGAAAATAACATGTAAAACTATGAATTAAACCTCAAAACTCATTATTTTTCTCAAGAACACTTAAAGTTCACTATTTATCAACCGGACGTCCGAACCACGTCAAATAAATTCCGATTCTCACCAAATTTCGTAGAGAAGACTTAAATATCATAACAAACCTGTATCGAGCTCCGGAACCAAAATACGGGCCCGATACCAACGGTTTCAAACGTTAAATTCATTTCTTTATTTCATTAATAATTCAGCAAAATGATTTCTTTCAAAAATTGATTCTAAGGCTTGGGATCTCGGAATTCAATTCTGGGCATACGCCCAAGTCCCATATTTTACTGCGGATCTCCCGGGATCGTCGAAACACATATCCGAGTCTGTTTACACAAAATGTTGACTCAAGTCAACTAAAACCAAATTTTTAATTCTAATAATTATTGTTTCTTATATTTTTCACATAAAAGCTTTCCGGTTTCACGTCCGGACTGCGCACGCAAATTGAGGTAGTTAAAATTAATTTTTTAGGGCTATTAAGACTAGAACGGAATCTAAATTCATAAAATGACCTCTTGGGCCATCACAATCTCCACCTCTAAAACAAATGTTCGTCCTCGAACGAACATAGAAAATTACCTGAATTGGAAAACAAGTGTGGATATCTACTCTGCAAGTCCGACTTGGACTCCCAAGTCGCTGCCTCAATATGCTGACCTTTCCATTACACTCGAACTGAAGGATAACTCTTAGATCTCAACTGACGAACCAGCCGGTCTAAAATGGCTACCGGCTCCTCCTCAGAAGTCAAGTCTTTGTCCAATTGGACAGAGGTGAAATCTAACACGTGGGACAGGTCACCATGATATTTCCGGAGCATAGACACGTGGAATACCGGATGAACTGAGGATAACCCTTGAGGCAATGCAAGTCTATAAGCTACCTCTCTCACTCTGTCAAGAATCTCAAATGGCCCGATATACCTAGGGCTCAACTTACCCTTCTTCCCAAATCTCATGACACCCTTCATGGGCGACACACGAAGCAATACTTTCTCTCTAACCATGAATGTCACATCATGAACCTTACGATCGGCATAACTCTTTTGCCTAGAGTGAGCTGCACGAAGTCTCTCCTGAATGATCTTGACCTTATCTAAGCCTCCTGAACTAAATCTGTACCCACAATAACCGAGCATTTCCCGGCTCAAACCATCCAACTGGCGATCTACACCGCCTACCATATAGCGCCTCATAAGGAGACATATGAATGCTCGACTGATAACTATTATTATAAGCAAACTCCGCTAACGGCAAGAACTAATCCCAAGAACCTCCAAAGTCCATAACACAAGCGTGAAGCATATCCTCCAATATCTGAATGATACGCTCGGACTACTCGTAAGTCTGAGGGTGAAATGCTATTAATTATGTGGTATATCCTTTTATGTAGAATCAACTTTAAATGATTTAGAAGGGTACTGCAAATTAGCAAAAACAGAAGCACCTTTTTTAATGTAGCAAACATCATGCAGCAAACACATGTCTCACGTAGTCAAAATAACTGAATAAACTAATACTCTTTCTCCAATATTTTTTTTTTTTAAAAGGCAAAAATTTATCTTAATTGAACTGATATTATTGTGTTCAGGTCTAATTACTTTTATCACTTGTCTTACAAACAATTCGTGATATTATCTAAAATAAGACATATATTTTATTAAAAGCAATGTTTAATAATGGCAATTACGAGAACACATTTGTAATAATTCAGTTTTGAAAAGAGATTGACATATTTCTTCTTGTTTCCCTTAAGAAGTTTTTCCTTATCATACATTCTACTGGCGTTTGTTTTAAATCTTTCAAAAATTAAATTACCAAACTCAACTTTTTGAGATTTTGAGAAAGTATTTCGTTTTTGCCAAAAAGTTAGAATCGTGCATGTTCGAAGCAGCATAAAACAGTAGGGACAAAATGAGCAACAAGTTGGCAAGAGTAAACTAAATTAAAAATTTATAAAAGATCTTGCTAAACATTAGAGAGTGTAGATTATTAATAAGAATAAGCATAAAACAGAGTATTCAATTTCAAGAATCAAGATCAAGAATAATCTTATCTTATGAAGTAACAAAAGGAAGAAAAATTTACCAACTTAAACTGCAACTTTTATTTTTGCCAATGGTGATGGTTATGCATATTATTGGTTTAGAATCCATTTATATAAGCTCCTTAGTAGTCTACTAATATTCTGCAATAGATAAAGTAATTAATTAGCAATTAAACAAGGTAACAACTATCACACGTTCTCTAGCCATGATCTAAATTAAATTACATAATTGTTATCACACGTTCTATAGCCATAAGATCCAAATTAATTAGCTAAATTCATTATGCATTTATAAAACCCCAAAATGAATTACCCATTTCAGTACCAACTACTGAATGAATCATCAAGGATTAAAAATTATAAAGCGTGATGTGAACGCTTGCACAATTTAGATCACCTCTCCGGTGGCCTTGCTGTGACCCAGTCTCTAGATGAAGAAGAAGTAGTTTAAAGAAGAGCCTTTCAAGAACTCACCTTTACTTTTGGGTGGAGGCGTTATACATGTCCTAGTTAAAAGAATGGTTGAAAATTGTACTTTGACCCCAAAAGTTAGGCCAGGTTACTATAAAGTCAAGTTGATATACAGAAATTATTTAAATATTCAAATTGAATTCATTATACATTATTGATATAATTTAAAATAAATTAGGTGGGTGCTAATAAAAAGTCAGGTGACTGCTTATTTATTAGGCGTTCCTTTTTAGTTCGATTATAGTAATAAATTTTCAACCACTTTGATTCGATTATGTATTCCGTTAAACTTTTCAGCACTTTCTTTTAGCAATTTAGCTTGTCTTCTGGTTTCATAGTTAATATTAACGTAAAGGGCAACTATAATTAAATTTTTTTGGTGAATAATAAAGATTTAATTAGCTAGAATAAATCATATAAAGAGTCATCTATTAATGTACAAAATATTATTTAATGGGAGAAAATTTTAATATTAGTTAGAGGGTAATTTGGTCATTCAGCTTTTAAAGGACATTTTAGTAAATTAATTTTACCTAAAAATATTCATGCTTATAATATAGTATGATTTTTCTGCCAGCTATTCTGCCTCGTTTCTCGTGCCAAACGATCCCAAAACTCGATTTTTTATGTCTCAAATAGATTCCTTATGAAATTCTAGTCAAGTTAGGCTTTTGAATCACTCAATTTGACCTTATAATGAAGGAGATATGTAGGTTGAATATTTGCAAATAGTGCAGATTTTTAATACGCCGTCAGTGGCAATTTCGTAATTACCCAGAAAAATCTGACAACCTTAGTAAAATGACCATAAAATCCTCATATGATGTCCAAATTCGATGATTCTTTTTGCTACAGGTCCGTAATTACGATACAGATCTAATACTTCATTGAAAATAGAAATCGGAGCTCATTTATTTAATATGATATCATTTATGCTTGAAGAAACGACGTCGAAACATATAAAAGAACGAGCGCAACACAACTCAAACCTATTTGAAACTCACCCGAGCCCTCGGGGAACTAAAAAAATATGCACGCAAGTCTAAAATCATCCTACGGACTTGATCGTGCAATCAAATCATGAAAATAACATGTAAAACTATGAATTAAACCTCAAAACTCATTATTTTTTTCAAGAACACTTAAAGTTCACTATTTATCAACCGGACGTCCGAATCACGTCAAATAAATTCCGATTCTCACTAAATTTCACAGACAAGGCTTAAATATCATAACAAACCTGTATCGAGCTCCGGAACCAAAATACCGGCCCGATACCAACGGTTTCAAATGTTAATTCATTTCTTTATTTCATTAATAATTCAGCAAAACAATTTCTTTCAAAAATTGATTTCTAAGGCTTGGGACCTCGGAATTCAATTTCGGGCATACGCCCAAGTCCCATATTTTACTACGGACCTCCCGGGATTGTCGAAACATAGACCCGAGTCCGTTTACACAAAATGTAGACTCAAGTCAACTAAAACCAAAATTTTAATTCTAAAAATTATTATTTCTTATATTTTCACATAAAAGCTTTCCGGTTTCACGCCCGGACTGCACACGTAAATTGAGGTAGTTAAAATTAATCTTTTAGGGCTATTAAGCCTAGAACGGAGACTAAATTCATAAAATGACCTCTTGGGTCATCACAACAGTTGGTTGGGAATTATATGGAGCTTGGTAGGTACGGGCATTTCTGGGAGGTTGAGCTCGGTTTTGTGTACAATGTTGTGGTCGTGTGTAAGGTTGTGTGTTCATCACCGCATAGGGAGGCGGCGCCACAGCATAAGCAGAATCTTGATGGGGATAAGAGTGTTGTGGGACCTTAGAAAGCATATATGATTGGTTGAATGCCCTGCGGCCCCCTTTCGAGCTCGAATCCATCATGGCTCCCTCTTCTCTCCAATTTCTGTTCACCGAACACCCGAACCATTTTGAATGGCCTGTGGTGTGGCCTTAAAAGCAGCTTGACTCCATATTCGACCCGTTTTCAAACTATTTTTGACCATTTCCCCGATTTTGATAGCCTCAACGAATGGTCTACCCATAGCAGGCATCATGTTCTGGAAGTATCCCGTCTCTTAGGCCTGTAGGAAGACCGTAACCATTTCAGCTTCGTCCATTGGAGGCTTTTACCCTGGCGGCTTGCTCGCGCCATTTGAAAACATATTCACGAAAGCTTTCTGTTGTTTTCTTTTTCAAATTGGATAAAGAGTTTCTGTCGAGAGCGATGTCCACATTATATTGGAACTGGCGGACAAAATCTCGAGCCAAATCGTCCCACACGTGCCAATGAGTAATTTCTTGATCGATGTACCATTTTGAAGCGATTCCAGTCAGGCTTTCCCCGAAATAATCCATCAATAACTCTTCTTTTCCACCAGCACCCCTCAACTGGTTGCAGTATCATTTCAGATGAGCGATTTGGTCTCCGCCCGTTACTTTTCAAATTTTGGCTTTTTGAAGCCAACTGGCAAGTGAACATGTGGAAACATGCACAAGTCGGAGTACGAGACACTCTTCTGGCCACTCAAGCCCTGCATGTTTTTTAGGCTTTGCTCCAGGCTTCTCATCTTCCGAGCCATTTCTTCCTGCTCGGGGTTTCTCACTGTTCTTTCTTGTTCCATTGTGGACTCGTATTTCGGAAGTTGAGGGTATGGTTCTAGAGTAACATGAGTCGTATCTGGGTGAAATTGCGAACCCCGTAAGGTGAACGTTGAAGGTTCAAAGCATGGCCTGGGCGCGGTCTGCTGTGCCATGGTAAAGATTGGTGGTGCAGTGAGCAACGTTGGGGGTACCCCTATAAATGGTGACTGGGGGGGACCTCAGAAGGTGTACGGGTAAAGTTGGATGACATAGTGAGGTGCTCGAGCAGGACAAATGGGTTGGACACGGGGATAGGGATGTTGGTGGTTCCACCGTCCCGGGGATCAGTTTGGGAAATCCAGGCGTCCCACATCTCCAACATGCGGGATAGCAACATCCTATTCTCTTCGGCAGTTGCCGATTCAGGCTGAATCATAACCGGTGCGGCATTATCCTCAAGATCGATGACGCGGAGACTGCTTTTTGAAGACATTGGGACACTTCCTTTTGATCTTGTAAAGTAAGGGTGAGAAGTTAGGATACCGTCAAAACCAGCCACCTAAACAAAACCTGTCTTAACCAGCACGCACAACAACCTTGTCATTTTGAGACATTTAACAGATAGAGAATTGCACATTGGGATGCGATGCACTTGAACAGTTAAACGTTTCTAAATATTTTTGCAACGACTGTGTGTTTCATCCCGGCTTTTGCTATCTCTTTCTCAAATTTCAACCCTTGATTTTTTTTCCTTCTCTTTTCTTCTGTTTTTTCGCTCTTTTATTTCTCACTCTTTTCTTTCTTTTTCGATAAATTTTTCTCTCTTTTTTTTTGGATCTTTAACATCTTGATCTCTTTTGTTGTTTTCGCTCTTTATTTTTTTTCTATTATTTTTGACACTCTTTTTTTTTCTTTTTTTCACTCAGTTTATTTAATGTTAATGATCGAATCCGCTGGGGATTGACTACGTATCATGACGCCGCATGAATCATATCTCACGTAGTTCGAGAAATACCAAGAACAGAGTAAATAAACTAACTCTTTTTTTTCCTTGTTTACTTTTTTTAATAAAACTAAGATCATGAAAGCTTTTAGAATCAGAAAATATATATTTTTTTTTGAATTCCATTTTTTTTGGAATTTTTTGAAAGAAAAGCTTTTAAAAAAGAAAGAAAATATTTTTTCGAATTTTTGGTTTTGATTTTTTTTTTTTTGAAATTTTCGAAACAGAGACTTCTAAATAAGAAAGAATTTTTTTTGGATTTTGATTTATTTATTTATTTATTTGAATTTTTTGGGAAAAAGACTTCTAAAAAAGGAGGTAGAATATATTTTTTGGATTTGATTTGATTTGTTTGTTTTTTTGGGAAAAAGACTTCTAAAGAAGGAATTTAAGGAAAATATTTTTGGATTTTGAAGATTGAGGGCCGAAACCGATGAGGTTTGCCTACGTATCTCATATTCGGTGTGAATCAGACCCGCATAGTTCGGTCAGTTTTGACGCAACTGGAAAATAAGACTTATTTTGAAATGATTTTTTCTTCTTTTTTTTATCAAAATTTTGGCAGAGTTTCGGGATATTTTGAATACCGGGATTTTCAGAACCGGATGATTTTCTCTCCTACCTCACTCTTGGTTTTTCTTGATTTTCCTTCCCTATTCTAGAAGTAGGGCAACATGTAAGCCGAACAAACAAATACACAAGTAGCACATAAGATGCATCTGGATGGTCTTTTAAGTTGGGTACACCTATCCTAGACGGACTCAACCCCTGTGTTGAGTCCCCAAAGTCAAATGCATGTGATGCAAACAAATGTTCCGACTACAGATTCGGCATGATACTATGTTATTCTAAACTTAAATCTTGGGTGTATTGTTCTAGACCTCTCTTACCTAAGTGGATAACTCGAGCCGGGGAGAGGGGGCAACATACCGGGAACCAAAAGGCCATCCGGCTTTGTAACTAATCTGATCCTCGTTCTAAATTAGGGTATGACACTAACAGAAAATAAGTCACGCCAGCGTGCACGTCCTAGAAAATTTAGAAGACTCAGAGAGAAGAAGGATTTCGTAACAGTTTTATATATAGTTCAATCAATATCAAAGCGATAAAAAGCAGCATTTAGCACATTAGGCTCAAACACGTAAAAATCAAATAATAAACAAAATCCAAGTATAACAGTTATTATAAGCTCGCCTGAACCAGAGATTCTGGGTTCTTTTCCCCAGTAGAGTCGCCAAAGCTATCACACCTCTTTTTTCCCAAGGGGATAGGGGAGTTTTTCTAATTTAAGTGACATTAATCGAAATGGAATCATTTATTTGATCAGAGTCACTACTTGGGATAGTTATGAAACCTCAAGTCACTGATTTGTTTTAAAATCCCAAATCGAGGAAATTGACTATATTTTTATGGTCCGCAAACACAGAAGATCGGGTAAGGAATTATGTTAACCCGGGAGAATGTGTGAGGCATTCCCGAGTTCCGTGATTTTAGCACTCTCGCTCAAATATTAATAATTGGCCTAATTATCTGAATTAATACATATTTAAAACATATTGTGCATTTTTAATTTTTAAACACTTTTAGCATTTATGAAATTTGTTTGAATAAGTCGCGATGTCGCGCACTCATTTGTTTTTGTACACATTTCGAATCGCGCCACGTGAAACGCACCCGCGATTTACAACATACTAATTTTTATTATTATTTGAAGTGATGGTCGAGTCACGTGAAACGCACGCTGTTCATACCCAATTTTTTCCAAAATATTTTTAAAATTGCATATATACCTTCAAAATCATGCATTAATAGCAATTGGTGTTTTTCCATAATTCTTCTACGTTTTTATAAATTTGTCCAGCATTTTATTTCCAATAAATAATTACAAAATTGCATCACGAATGATTTCAAAAGCATTTCTTGATTTAATTTACAATTTATGGTCCTATTAAGACCAAATTATGCCATAAATATCCAAATTGACACATTTTGGCTATAATTGTAATAACTTTACAATTATAGCCCATGCATATGATTTTGTACTATTTTCTACCAGAAATTAGTCCTTTATATTTTTAAATACCAAATAATCATTTTTTAAATTATTTCCATGCATAAAATTCTTTTTCAATTAGCAGTTATGTTATAAATTATTTCGACTAATTTAATTCGGGTATTTAACAAATGGCCTGTTTCTATTTCAATTATAGCCAGCCCAAAACCTTAATTATACCTGGCCCAACTGAACCCAGGCCCAAATCGTAATCTACCCGACCCAATTTCTGTTTTAATCTGGGCCATTGATCAATTTTGATCAACGGACCAGATCCGTTCTTTCCTAAATTAACCTAAGACCATATGCCCACCCCAAACTCTCATTCTGTCATCACTCACCCGCTGTCACCCCTCTCATTCTCTCTCAAACTCCCTCTGCCTAACCCTAACTCCCCTCGCCGCCTGATGGCTCGCCGGTAACAATGGTGGTTCTTTACCACCCTTAGCCTCTATGAATCCTCCCATGCCCGGTTTCTTGCTGTCTCGAGGTCCTCAAGNCCCCCCCCCCCCTCCCCCAGGCATGTGCTCACTGTTATCAGGCCACCTTGGCCCGTCTGAGTAAGATCTTTCTAGTTTTCTAGCTAGATCTATGGTTTCTAAGCCGGAATCTCTCTATCTCTGGGTTGCTCTTCTCTGAAACCCTATTTTTATCTCTTGACTCGTTAGATCTGTAATAGATCTAAGACTATTTTGAGTTATTTCATTGTTTTCCATGAGAAACTTTCTGATCTTTTTAAAACGTCTCTTCATCTCCATAACTAGAGTTTCTTAACCCCTTTTTCAAAACGACTTTTCCTCTGATTTAAGTGTTATTCTATAATATTTACTATGTTTAAACGATTTATTTAGGTTTTCCCTTTAACCTGATTAACTGTGTTAAAATCCCCAATTTCTTGGCTTAGTTCTGGGTTCTGAGTCTGTCTACGCTGATTTGTTCGTTTGATTTGTATGCATGTCTATTTCTCATGAATATGTTCTGAATTTTCGTGATTTCTACCCCGTTATGCTCATTAGGGTTTCTAATTTTGCTTCTCCCTGCCTATACTATGTTTATTCCAGAAGTTTGTAGTAATTTCCTTTAATCAGTGCTATTTTGTTTGAATCCCTAATTTCCTGTAATTGATACCCTTTACTGATTTCCTGTGATTGATGCCCTTTACTGATTTCCGACTTCTAAATTATTTTCTTGCCTTATTATGTGGTTGACTAAATTGTTAATTGATTCTTATGTTATTTCCTTAATTAGAACCTTATGTACCTAGCCTTAATCACTTACTCTATACCTGTACTGTGTTTGAATTATTTCCTTAGTTATATTTCAGCCATATATGATCTCTTTCCTTATTTGTTACCTGTCTTTTACCGTTTGAAGTTAACTCCCTTAATTGAGGGATTACTTGCACTGATTTCTACTCTAATTGATTCTGAGTTCTTCAATTACTGAACAAATTGATTCTTGCCTTATTTGCCTAGCTTTCAAACTACTATATATATTGCTCTCTTCTACTCCCATTAGACTCAGACACACGAACTCACATTAGTTCACATCTCTCATACACTCAAAAGCTCTTCTGCTTTCTTTGTTACTTGCTATTGTTACTAAATTAGTCGGTTGCAAGCCAAGGCTAACTATTGCACTCTTCTGTTCTTCACTTTTTGTTTACTCTCTTTACTAGTATGTTCTGATTTTAAATTCAAGCTCCCAAACCAATGTGTTTCCTACTGCTTCAGTTTATCATATTCCTGATATGTTTCTGCCTGTTATTTTGTTGTTCAGCATGTAACTGACCTGTTTACATTATTGCTTCACCCAGCATGTTAGTTATGTCCTACCCCTTTTAGGATCATCACGTTTACTTCCCCTGTAGTCTGTCTCAGTGTGACTCTACTCTGTTTTTGAATGCTTGTCTATTTGTTGTCCAATTCTGGCATGCACCTATTTTTGCAAAACTGATTTGTTACCCTAAGTTGTCTGATTCTATGTTTAACTTTGTTCTCAGCTGTTTGTTCTGAAATTCATATTGTGTTGGTACCATTAGTTATCCTCTAATCCCATAAACCCCTACAATACCTCTATGTTTCTGCATGTTATGTGTTCACTGGTACATGTCATATGTGTCCCCAATTCCCAACTTCCCTGTGTGAAAGTCTGTTGTTGAGCAATGTTGAATCTGATTGCTATATGGTTGATCTGTTGTTTGTTTGACCACACTATTCTTGTTCAAACTATTTTACTATTAAACAACTCCTATTTTATAAGACTTCTTCATTCAACTGAGTCTTTTCAATACTGTTTTATACCAAAGCATTTTCAAAAACTATGTCAAGCACTCTCACTCTACTCTTAGGTCCTTAAGTTCTGCCCCTCCAGTGTGTGACTACTTTGGGATTCCTGTGAGATCCCTCTGAACTCTGATGCACTGGAGTTGGCTCTTCCACACTGCACTTACTCAATTCTGGTTATGAAATCTGGGTGTGAGCACTACTCGGGATCCTGGAGGTCCTTAGGGAACTCTGACACACCCGGACATGAGAAACGCTATGACTTTGGCATATGAGGCTATGGACAATTTGGTACATTTGGGCCTACTTCAGGCTCCCTATAGTTTAACCTCTTATTTTCCTTTATCTATTTATGTAATTTATTCAGCTGGTCTGCAATAATTATTTGTAAACATATATTGGGGTTGGCTAGTGAAATGGGAAGGGTAACAGTCCCTATATCTGCATTAGAATCCATGCTTAGGACCAACATATTCATTCAAACTATTGCAAACATGCATCATGTCTTTAAGGCTTTTCATGTTTACTGCTTCAACGCACAACATGTCCTTAATTTATGCTTATGCCTACCACTTAGAATCCTGCTCCTAGGATAATAAAGTTAATATAAAATTGTTACTCCTGTGCATTCAAAATCATGTTTTCAATCATTTTGTAACTCTTTGTGCATTTAGAAATCATGCTTTAGGAATTACGTGCATTCTGAAATTATGTCTTAACCATTCTGCATTTTATATGTGCATATTAGATACCATGCTCTAGTACTCTGTTGCATTTGCTTAACCACGCCTACTTTAAACTACTGATTCATGAAAAGGTATAACATAATCTCACATACGATGATCCTGTTTTAGATAAAACTGGTAACAATCCCTGCATTTTTGTAACACCTAGAACAACATGCTTTTAAGTAAAACAACTTCTGAATTGTCTAAAGGTTAACATGCTTAACAATCAGTAGGCAAACTGATTGGGCCCCTGCTTCTGAGTTTATAAAAAATAAAGCTACATATTTCTGTGCATGGGTACTCACTTAGAATCCTGCTTAGGATCCTGTCTAATAAAACTGCTTCTTGTTTGTGTTTGAGACGTGTTGATTACGTGCATTACTTGTGGAGGTAAATCTGGGCCTCATAACTGCTTTCCTGCATTTATCTGATTAGTCCTATTTGTTCTTTCCTATCGCTTAGAATTTTATCCTTTCAAAACCTTAAGGGTCTGTCTAGAATTACCTATATCTAGAGGTCCTAAATTCCTTCAGGACCACAAGGAAGGGACGGGTAACAGCACGCATAGAGATCGCTAATAAACTCGCTTAATAACCGTTAAGGGGTGGGGTAAAGGGTAGATATGGATATGATGACCGATGCGCTAATGCCACGTGTAGCCCCACTGAGGAGTGATCACCGGGTATTGCATTGATGTGATCCTATAGGATAAACAATTTAGGGCTCTGTGCTTAGACCATAAATCTTTCAAAACTTTATCACATATGTGTGATTAGACTGCGAATCTTTTAAAACCATTACTTGTTCCCATGTGTATACTTTGACTGCCTATTTGCTACTTCCTTAAATTCACAAAGTTCGTTTGGCCGGGAACCACAGTTGTGGACTATGAGGGGTGCCTAACACCTTCCCTTTGGAGTAATTTCAAGCCCTTACCCAATCTCTGGTTATTCAATTAGTGTTATTGTGACCCTTAATAGGTGCCCTAACGCACCTTAATTTGTTAGGTGGCGACTCTTCAAATCCTTCACATCCCTTATCCCAAAAGGAAATGAGTTGTCCCAATAACGTCAAAAACCCTGACAGATCCGAAAGGAGAGGAAAGAGGGGGGCGCGACACACGCTTGATTTGGGGATTATGTATCATCACTATGCCACAAGAACCGTACCCATAATCACGATGATTTTATTAATCGTGCCTAAAACAAGCTAAGATGTATGATGATACTAAACGACAAAAGTAATGAACCGACAATACTCAAGCCTCTTCATCGCAGAACTCAAGCTCCAACAATAAGTTCATTACCAGACGCCTATTTGAAGTGAAACAACGTTCTTTCCTACAGAGAGTAAATAATTAATTGTAGTTGAAATTACAATGTTTCGTATTAATGATAATATCCCAACTCCCAAGCATCTAATTCAAGTGCTAATGGACAAGTAATTTCTTACAAAGGTAAAGGACGGGTACATTAGACATATATATTTAAGGATCAGCCGCTATCCAATTCCATTTCCAGTTTGGAACTCTTGAACTCTTATACCAAAAGCAACAGTAATGGCCAGATTCAATTCAAGCAGTAATAAAATATCAAAACAGGATTTCCAACATGATTGGATTCAAATGCATTTCAAACATCGAGCAAATAAACAAAGAGAAACATATACAATCTTCAGAAATTCATGTATTTAACACAGGTTCGTTAAATCGAACAACTCCAATATTCAGCCATGAAAAGCAAAACCACATAAAATTATACAATGAACTTAGAGGCATGCCTAGTTGCCAATAATAAAAAGAAAATCAAAAAATAAATCTCTGAACAGCAGGGGTATCAACAGCTAATCTGGAGCTCAGCCATGAAGTGAATCAGCAGTACTCAGCAGCAGTTTGAGAATTTAATCACTCTTAAAAGCCTTAGGGAATAAGATTAAGGAGAAATACATTGATGAAAAAGGAAGAAGCACAGCGTGGTCGGAACTATGGTGGTCGTCCGTCTATTAAATCCGGCAAAGGCAAGCAGCAGCAGCGAAGGAGAGAGGCCCCGAAAATGAGAGAGGCGGCTGCTATAACAATGAGAGAGTGTTTCTCAAAGAGATGATAGATCGATCCAAAATGGGGGAGGCGACAGATCTGCTATGTTGAAGAAGTGAGGGGGCGAGTAGAGAGGGCAGCTAGGTCTTGGAGAGTGAGGGGAATTCAGCCATTTTTTCTTGGGGAGGAAGAAGTCCGATGGGTTAATGGGTTGGGGCGGTTTTGAGGGTATTGGGCCACAGAGATGGCTTGGGTCCAAATTCAAATGAAGCTGGTGTCCTTCTCTTTTCTTTCTTTTCAATATCACATTTCTGCAAACCCTAGCCATTTTAAACTCAACTTTAATTGAATTTACTTTTTTTTTGGCTAGCCTATTTATCTATGTTACCTAATGATGGACTAATGCAACTAATTAACTAACCTAAAATGCAGTTTGCGATTTTATGTATTCAACTAATGCATTTAATGATGAAATTAAATCCTAAAAATGCAACTAACATTGTTAGAATGCAACAAAACAAAAGAAAAAATATTTTTGACATTTGGTGATTTAATCTACTCCTAATTAGGTCAAAGAAATATGCAAAAATGCAATATATTGCAAAACAAAAATAGAGAAAATTTCTCTAACAATCCTACAAAAATCTAAAACAAGTAGAAAACTATTTTTGACCTTTTTAGGAGCGATTTTATACGTCGGACAAAAATTACGTTCTCACAATTATATGATGTTCTTACAAAACGTATGTTTTTAGTTTTATAATTAGTTAAACTTAATATTGTATATTTAGAAAATATATCAATTATTTTTACAATATTAGTTATAAATATATGATTACTAATTAGTATATTTTCAAGAAAAAAATATGCATCTTAAATACCAAATCTAATATCATTTATACTTATAAAAATCATTTATAGGCATATGTTTATTATATTAGCTTTTAAGTTTTGATAATTATTACACTTAAAATTTAATCTAACCGTGTAATTATACTTATGTAACCAAACAGTACGCTTGTAATTACACTGTAATTACGTTATGACAAATAAACAGATCGTCGTAATTACTAGGCTGTATAATTACTACTTTGGTAATTACACCAATTCCAATTATCAGGTGGCTTTTCAAACAGACCCTATAAGTGAATAAAAGCATAAAGAAAACTGAAACTATGGTCCTCTTCAGCCGAGGGATTCTACGAATTCTAACAACGTTTTGCCTCATTAGCACACTCCAGCTTTCACCAATAATGAAACGACACAAGTGACAAGACAATCAAACTTAATTCCTCTTAACTGATTTGTACTTCTCATCAAAGCATCTAAAGGAATGTGAGCCTTGGTGTAACTGGTAAACTTACTGCCATGTGATCAGGACGTCACGGGTTCAAGTCGTGAAAATATCCTCTAGCAAAAATGCAGGATAAGACTTCGTACTACAATATATTCTTGTGGTCCGGCCTTCCCTAGACCCCGTGCATAGCGGGAGCTTAGTGCATCGGGTTGCCTTTATTAAAGCATCTAAAATGCCTTTTGTTGGCCCAAGTGAAGGATAGGTTTGAAGATTGACAAAGGAAGCTCAGGCATGAACCAGGTCCATCCCTTGTGTATATAGACACGGGCATATTCGAGCATGTGGGATGCACGTGAAGGTGATAAACTTAACTTGGCATAATTGATATCTCTGATCGAAAAGGTTGCATAATTGATATGGAGAAGGACTCCTTACTCAAAGAGAACATTATCTAAGATAAGGAAGGAGTTAGGAGTTGAGATCAACTAGAACTCTTCCACCAAGGAAGAGTAGCATTAGAACTCTAGTTATTTCTATTCTACTAACTCTATATATTGCAGGATGTTCTCATTCTACAGGTACGCACAAACGCAGAAGTTAAACAGGAATTGAGAGCAAAATAGCAAGGCATTTTGCAAGTAATTCGTATGTGATTCAAGTGTGCAAACCTATAGCTACACGAACCAGATAGAAGAACCAGTTCCAAGTGTCTGTCTTTTATTCTAGTTCAATTCTAGTAGGTGTTTTCATATTGTACCTTTCAACTTTATCTAGAGGCAATTGTAATAGGTACTCAGAGTATTCAAGTTAGAGTTAACTAGAAGGTGTTGCAACAGTTAGAGGTTTTTTGCTACAAGGGTTAGAGTTAGTACTAGGTTTACAAAAAGTGTTTTTGTAAATGCAGTTTTTGGCTCAATGATTTAGTGGAGAGTTTGGGAAAATCCTACTAGGAAGTAGGTCGTGGTTTTTTCACCTTTTGAGATAAGTGTTTTCCACGTAAAATAATTGTGTTCCTTCTATAATCAGTTTAGGCAAAATATTGGACACCACACAAATCACCCCCTATTTTGTGAGGTATTGAAGTTAAAACATCAATTGGTATCAGAGCAGGTTATCCTTGAAGAGGCTAACACCTTAGGAGAGATCAAGATGAGTGCACCACCTGGAAATTGGGAAGGACAATCCACTGTTAGGCCACCACTCTTCAATGGCCAGTACTACTGCTGGTGGAAAAATAGAATGAGAGACCACATCATAGGAGAGGACTATGAGCTATGGGACATTGTAACTGATAGTCCCCTAGCTACCATGAAGAAAAATTATGAAGGAGTAGATGTGCCAAAAATAAGAGTTGACTGCACTGCTTAGGACTTGAGGAAATGGGAGAAGAATGTCAAGGCCAAGAAATGGCTTGTGTGTGGACTTGGTCCAAACGAGTACAACATAATTCAAAGATGTACTACTGCTAAGGAAATTTGGGACACTTTGCAAGTGGCTCATGAAGGAATACCTCAAGTGAAGAGGTCCAGAGGAACTCTACTATATTCTTAATATGAGAATTTCACTATGAAGGAAGGGGAAACCATCCAAGAGATGTATACAAGGTTCACCCCATTGACAAATAAATTTAAATCTCTTGGAAGGATTATTCTTGAAGAAGACAAAGTTGAGAAGATTCTAACAAGGGTTTTTCCATTCTCTTGGAAAAGAAAAATCACTGTCATTCAGGAATCAAACAACATTTCCATTCTTAAGTTGGATGAGATGATTGGAAATCTCACTGCTTATGAACTTAGAAGGCAAACCATGTGTAACGACCCGACCGGTTTTTCTTGATCTCTAGCGCGGCGTTCAGCGGTTTGAAGTCATTAGCAGCTTTGTTTCAGGTATTATGACTTGTAGGTGTGGTCGGAATTGAATTTCGGGAAGTTCGGAGTCAAATTGGAAAGAAAATTCTCATTTCAGAAGCCTTAAGTTGGAAGAATCGACTAAGACTGGAATTTGGAGTAAACGAACTCGGAATCAGGATCTGAAGGTTCCAGCAGATTTGTATGATGATTTTGGACTGGGGCGTATGTCCGGATCGGGTTTTGGATAACCCGGGAGCGTTTCAGCGTATATTGTTGAAATTAGAATTTTAGAAGGAATTCCATAAGTCTGGGTTGAAGTGCATTTCGGTGTTATTGATGTTCGTTTGGGATTCCGAATCTGGGAATAGCTCTATATGGTGATTCTGGAGTTTGGAGCGTGATTAGAAGTAAATTCAGAGGTCCGTAGGTCATTTTGAAGTCATTTGGCTAAAGATAGAAATTTGAAGGTTTTTGAGAAGTTTGACTGAGAGTTTGACTTTTTGATATCGGGGTCGGATTCTAATTCCGAAAGTTGGAGCAGGTCCGTAAGGTCGAATATGACTTGTGTGCAAAATTTGAGGTCAATCGGACGTGATTTGATAGGTTTCGGCATCGGATGTAGAAGTTTGAAATTTCAAAGTTCATAAAGCTTGAATTGGAGTGCGATTCATGATTTCGACGTTGTTTGATGTGATTTGAGGCCTCGAGGGAGTTCGTATCATGTTTTAGGACATGTTGGTATAATTGGTTAAGGTCTCGAGGGCCTCGGGTGGATTTTGGAAGGTTAACAGAATGGATTTCGGGCTAAAATAGCTGCTTAAATTTCTGCTGCAAATCTGTTTTGGACAGAAACAGATGCACCAAAGAGGTAACTTTGGAGGCGTATACATAAAAATATATAAGGAATCTTAAAATTTTCAAAACATAAAAGTTGTAGCCCTTGAATTCTAGTTTCCATATAAACCATTCATGATTTGAAAATATTATCAAAAAGTTATGATCGATTGAAGATGGCTGGTGGAGCCGTTTCGACAGAATCTCTTGATGCATGGAGCCGACTTTAGAAGCTCATATCTCGGAATATATAAAGATTAGTGTACAACCTATCAATTAAACATCTTCGATTCTAGTTTCTAAATATTCAAACCGTTTGTCATTTGGATATTTCTACAAGGAGTTATGGGCGTTTTAACAGAAGGTGTACAACAAGGGAAAATTATAATAGGATGTACAACCTGCACAGCGCAAGGTACAACTCAATGAAGCATGGGCAGATTGTTTTAAACACAAGTTTTGGCACATTTCTTTCATTTGGTTTGGACGATTTTGGAGAGCTCAAGGAGGGATTTTCACCAAACAACACTAGGTAAGTGATTTCTTCCTATTTTTGAGTTAAATATGTGATCTTACATGGATTTAGACATGGAAAATTAGTATAAATTTGGGATTTTTGGGGAAGACCTAGAATTTGGAATTTTGGACTTTTACCATGAACTTGAGCATGAAAATTAGAGTAAATTGCATAATTGAGTTAGTAAAGCTATGGGTAGAACTTATCTTCAAGAAATTTTTGAATCCGGGCACGTGGGCCCGAGGGCATTTTGGTCAACTTTTCGAGCGGAGTTGGGAACTTATATAATTTGAATTGTTAAAAGTATTAGAGTGAATTTTTATTGGTTTTCCCATTATTTGAATAGTTTTGAGGCGTTGTGCATCAATTGGAGTCGTCGGAAGGGCTTGGAAACCGGTTATGGAATTTCGGGGCGAGGTAAGTCTCCTTTCTAACTTTGTGAGGGGGAATTGTCCTAAACTAATTAAGTATGTGCTACTATCTGCGGGGGCTATGTAAGCACGAGGTGACGGGAGTCCGTGCGTAGCTACTCTTATGCCATGTCCGGGGTAGTCTAGGACCCACTAGCATGCCTTACGTGTTATACATGTTATCCTGCCAATGATATTAGACTGATAATGCTATTGAATTTGTAACTTATTTCCTACGAAAGCTAGAGTGTATCTTCTTAATCATTTAAAAGAGAATCGACTCCTTCATGGATAGTTGTATTCCGAATAAGGTTATATTATTGAATATTATAAAACTTGGCAAATGAATTTCGAAAAAAGGATTTAAATACTATTTGGTGATTTTTAAAAGAGAAATTTGTCATTTACTTGAATATTTATTTTTCCGACGTAGTCGGGGTGGACTGTTGATTGTGCATGACTGCATGTGACCGCTTCACAATTTACATTCCACGAGCGGAGTGTTATTTCCCCCCACTCTCATAGGAGCGGGTCGTACGCCACAGCGGATATAAAGATGCACTTATGGTTCGGGTCGTTCGACCATCGGCAGTGCATAAATATGATTATTTTATGGCAAATGTGCACTTATGGTTCGGGTCGTTCGACCCTCGGAAGTGCACATAGATGATTCTTATGATGGCTCAAGCTGGTTGTCCTTATCCCGTATGCGCATGCTAAATTGTTAAATATTTTTCAGGAATTTTGAAGTGACAGGATATTTGGGAGAAATAAAGAAGTAATTGTTTATTTAAGGTATTTGGGGAAAATGAGGAAGTAGTACCTGTTTGTTTACTTTCAGTATTTATTTGATTACTGTTATCCATAATGCTTACTGTTTTATCATCCTCGTATGCCTATACCGATATCATATTGTGTTAAATTAATTTTTTGGACCTTAGTGAGTGTCGAATCCGACCTCTTGTCACTAGCTCTCTGAGGTTAGACAGGCGACTTACTGAGTACACGTTGTTTTTGTACTCATGCTACACTTGTTGTGCATTTTTATTGCACAGGTACTTTCACAGCGATGTGGCTGGTTTGGAGACTTAGGCGTGCTGCATCATCCGGAGGCGATCCGCAGCTGACAGAGTCTCCCTCGTATTGTATTCATTTTGTTTTAAATTTCATTTTCCAATTTATATCTCGGACAAACTTTGTAATGATTGTATAAATTCTTAGAAATTGCTCATGCACTTGTGACACCGATTTCTGGGATGTGTTTGGAATATATAGTTGCTAAAATAGAATATTTAAACCATTGTATTTGCTTAACGTATTTTTGTTTAGTTATTACGTAATAAGTTAAAGGTAATGATTTCAAAAATATTAAAACAGGAATTTATTTCAACTAGTTAATGATTGGCTTGCCTGGCGATGGTGTCCGGCGCCATCACGACCTTAATAGATTTTTGGGTCGTGACAACTTGGTATTAGAGCACTAGGTTCCCTTAGGTTTCACGAGTCATGAGCAAGTCTAGTAGAGTCTTGCGGATCAGTACGAAGACGTCTGTACTTATCTTCGAGAGGCTACAAGGCTGTTAGGAGTATTTCCCTTCTTGATTCCTCATCGTGCGATTCGATTCCTTTGAGGCTTATGCATATGTTCTTCCTAATCAATCTTATACGTCGTGAAGCACTTGCTATGAAACGTGGATTTTAGGAATTGAAATGGTGCTAAGGATATGGTGCGAGATGTTTTCCATGTGTAGTTTGTTGGGGCTATTGTTGTTGCCCTGCAGAAGAATATTATGTTGTTTCAGTTCGGTTGTTGTGTTTTTGAGAACTTTGAGGCTATGCTCAGATTGTTATGATGCTTACGATTGGTTATCGCACGGTGTTGATATGATGGTAGAATGCTTGCCAATATATCGGGGTAATGAATGACTTGAAGGGAGGTCTTCTCAGAGCATAATTTCGAGATTTCAGTATTTTAGTTCCGGCGGAGGAAGGGCAATTGGACTATGAATGTTCAAGCTTGGGGGATAAAGTAATAAGACTTGGTGTTATCAAGTGAGGTGGAGTTTTCATCTGTGATGTGGTATCGCTGTTTTGATCGAATATGTGTTAAGTTCGACGGTGTTATAGTTCTTCGGTTGCATTGGGTCAGAGTGTTTTGAAGTAGTATTGAAGAAGCGGTTGTCATAGATCGTGGTGTGTGGTGGTTCAGAAGTGAATAGTTATTTCTAATGAAGGCAGCTTGAGAAACATGATCTTCGGAGAGTTTGAAGTCGTGGTGATCTGTTGGTTTAAGAGCTACAGAGAATGATATTGAATTGGACAGCATACGATGAAGGAAGACATGTGAGAAGTGTCAGGCGGCGGCTAAATTTCTAAAAGGACATGCGTATAATGAGGAAGTCAGGTAGTGCTTAAAGGAATGAGGTTAACCAAAGTGGGAGAGCAGTAGCATAGTGGTGAATTAGAAGATATTGTAGCGCATTTAGCAGATGTCCATGAAGGGCGGACGGACTGGTAAAGTTGGTGAATGAGAACAGGCTTAGGATGGGGTATTGATGTTGTAGAGAGTGTGCAGTACAACGTCGTTGGAAGGTTTCAGTTGGTAATTTCCACATGTGGGTTATCTCTTGTGGGCAGGTTAGCGGTCATGTAGTTGGCAAGTTTCTGCAAGGAATTCTAGTGGTTATTCGGTGGGAGGCTGAATATGTGAATGATGCTAGGGAACTTGAGTGTTTAGGGTATGCCAACAGAAGAATTTAGAGGGATTTTGGTGGGGTCCAAAGTGGTGCAAGGAGTAGTTTCGGGCTAAGTGAGAGAGTCACATCGCCTGCAATTGGATTGCAGGATTATCTTCCCATAGGGTTACTATTGTTTCTGAGGCGATTAAGGATCATTAAAAGAAGATAGATTGGTTAGCCATGGTTGGAATGGCACATGTGCGACAGTGATCAGTTCCTTCAATGTGATTAAGTTATGCATGTGGTTTGTGCCGGTGTGTGCGAGGCTNNTGGTTTAAGAGCTACAGAGAATGATATTGAATTGGACAGCATACGATGAAGGAAGACATGTGAGAAGTGTCAGGCGGCGGCTAAATTTCTAAAAGGACATGCGTATAATGAGGAAGTCAGGTAGTGCTTAAAGGAATGAGGTTAACCAAAGTGGGAGAGCAGTAGCATAGTGGTGAATTAGAAGATATTGTAGCGCATTTAGCAGATGTCCATGAAGGGCGGACGGACTGGTAAAGTTGGTGAATGAGAACAGGCTTAGGATGGGGTATTGATGTTGTAGAGAGTGTGCAGTACAGCGTCGTTGGAAGGTGTCAGTTGGTAATTTCCACATGTGGGTTATCTCTTGTGGGCAGGTTAGCGGTCATGTAGTTGGCAAGTTTCTGCAAGGAATTCTAGTGGTTATTCGGTGGGAGGCTGAATATGTGAATGATGCTAGGGAACTTGAGTGTTTAGGGTATGCCAACAGAAGAATTTAGAGGGATTTTGGTGGGGTCCAAAGTGGTGCAAGGAGTAGTTTCGGGCTAAGTGAGAGAGTCACATCGCCTGCAATTGGATTGCAGGATTATCTTCCCATAGGGTTACTATTGTTTCTAAGGCGATTAAGGATGATTAAAAGAAGATAGATTGGTTAGCCATGGTTGGAATGGCACATGTGCGACAGTGATCAGTTCCTTCAATGTGATTAAGTTATGCATGTGGTTTGTGCCGGTGTGTGCGAGGCTTGTCGGCTGTCGTAATGGATTTATTTGGAAGCATTCAAGTATTATGGCTTGTCAGGTGTAAGCGGATCCCAGAAGGATCATGGGGGTATAGACTATTCCCTGAGGATTTTCCTGTTTTGTGATTATGAGAATTCACTAGTGTGTTGTTGGGGTTTTCATATGATGGGGTGTTCACCCTATTAGTGGTTCATGAGTTATGATGGAATTCATGCGCTATCTCATATTGGCATGCAGGTGCAGTAAGCAGTATGTAATTGGAAGTAAGGATCAAGATTGCAGTTTGGTGTTGACAAGGATGTCATGAGCTCGGGTGAGCAAGAAGAAGGGATTTGAATGTCTAGAGTAAGCTGGTGTTGTCTCCAGTGTCAACTGAGATCGGTGTTTGGTGAAAGAGGCTTTGTATCCTAGTCATGGGTTCTTGATGTGTTTTGCAGTATTAGTGTGGTCGGTGGTATGGATATGCATACTTGTTACCTCGTGGAGGGTCGTGGGAGCGTGACTACGGGAAGATTGTATANCAAGTATTATGACTTGTAGGTGTGGTCGGAATTGAATTTCGGGAAGTTCGGAGTCAAATTGGAACGAAAATTCTCATTTCAGAAGTCTTAAGTTGGAAGAATCGACTAAGACTGGAATTTGGAGTAAACGACCTCGGAATCAGGATATGAAAGTTCCAACAGGTTCGTATGATGATTTCAGACTGGGGAGTATGTCCGGATCGGGTTTTGGATAACTCAGGAGCGTTTCGGCGTATATTGTGGAAGTTAGCAGTTTAGAAGGAATTTCATAAGTCTGGATTGAAGTGCATTTTGGTGTTATTGATGTCTATTTGGGATTCCGAATANGCTTATGTGAGAATTTATGCTTGGGAGGCATTCAGTTCATTGTGTTGTGGATTGTGGGGTGTTTTTCCCTGCTATGATGGTTGTTCTTGCGTGTTATGAGAAGAAGTGGGTTATTACACCCAGGTAAGGCTATCATCCTAGTTCGGTGCGAGCAGAATCAGCTTGAAGTGTGTGAATGAGTTTAAACAGGATTATGGGCTTCATGTGAGGAAA
>ML371892.1:660-25417 GCA_005239525.1 Nicotiana knightiana | reverse complement strand
CGTTGTGCATCAATTGGAGTCATCGGAAGGGCTTGGAAGCCGGTTATGGAATTTTGGAGCGAGGCAGGTCTCCTTTCTTACTTTGTGAGGGGGAATTGTCCCCCTAGGTAAACTAATTAAGTATGTGCTACTATCTGCGGGGGCTACGTACGCACGAGGTGACGGGAGTCCGTGCGTAGCTATTATTATGCCATGTCCGGGTAGTCTAGGACCCACTAGCATGCCTTACGTGTTGTACATGTGATCCTGCCAATGATATTAGACTGATAATGCTATTGAATTTGTAACTTATTTCCTACGAAGTCTAGAGTGTATCTTCTTAATCATTTAAAAGAGAATTGACTCCTCCGTGGATAGTTGTATTCCGAATAAGGTTATATTATTGAATATTATAAAACTTGGAAAATGAATTTTGAAAAAAGGATTTAAATATTATTTGGTGATTTTTAAAAGAGAAATTTGTCATTTACTTGAATATTTGTTTTTCCAACGTAGTCGGGGTGGACTGTTGATTGTGCATGACTGCATGTGACCACTTTGCAATTTACATTCCGCGAGCGGAGTGTTATTTCCCCCACTCTCATGGGAGCGGGCTATACGCCACGGTGGATTGAAAGATGCATTTATGGTTCGGGTCGTTCGACCCTCAGCAGTGCATAGATATGATTATTTTATGGCAAAGGTGCACTTATTTTTCGGGTCGTTCGACCCTCGGCAGTGCACAGAGATGATTATTATGATGGCTCAGGTCAGTTGTCCTTATCCCGTATGCGCATTCTAAATTGTTAATAGTTTTTCATGAATTTTGAAGTGACAAGATATTTGGGGAAAATAAAGAAGTAATTGTTTATTTAAGGTATTTGGGGGAAAATGAGGAAGTAGTACCTGTTTGTTTTACTTTCAGTATTTATTTGAATTATAGTTATCTTTAATGCTTATTGTTTTATCATCCTCGTATGCCTATACTGATATCATATTGTATTAAATTAATTTGTTGGACCTTAGTGAGTGTCTAATCCGACCTCTCGTCACTACCTCTTTAAGGTTAGGCGGGAAACTTACTGAGTACACGTTGTTTTTATACTCATGCTACACTTGTTGTGTATTTTTATTGCACAGGTTCTTTCACAGCGATGTGGCTGGTTTGGATACTTAGGCGAGCTGCATCATCCGGAGGCGATCCGCAGCTGACAGAGTCTCCCTCGTATTGTATTCATTTTGTTTTAAATTTCATTGTCCAATTTGTATCTCGGACAAGCTTTGTAATATTTTTTTTAATTCTTAGAAATTGCTCATGCACTTGTGACACCGGGTTATGGGATGTGTTTGGGATATATATTTGCTAAAATGGAATATTTAAACCATCGTATTTGTTTAACGAATTTTTGTTTAGTTATTACGTAATAAGTTAAAGGTAATGATTTCAAAAATATTAAAATAGGAATTTATTTCAACTAGTTAATGATTGGCTTGGCTGACAATGGTGTCCGGCGCCATCACGACCTTAATAGATTTTTGGGTCGTGACACCATGAAGATGGATGTACCCAAGAAAGAAAGAGCCTAGCACTCAGAATCACTGGAGGTTTTGATCTAGAGGAAGATGATATGGCTATGATCACAAAGGACTTCACGAAGTACCTAATGAGAGGAACGAGTTCTTCAAGAAGTGGAAGCTACATTAAACCAAGGGCTCCTAAAAATAGAGCAATGAGGGCTGCTGCAAGTGTGGGAAGACTAATCACCACATCAAAAATTGTCGCCAATGGGAAATTGAATGGAAGACTGAAAGAGTTGAATGAAGAAACAGGAAGAAGTAACAAGTTCATCCAAAGAAGAACAAAAGATCAACAAAGGATATGGTTGCTGCTTAGGTAGAAAGCTCAGATGAGGATTCAGATGATAAAGATGGAGATGAACAAGCACTTATAGTAATTGGAGAATCCGATGAGGAATCTGAGGTAAGTATAATTCATCTCAAAGACAAGATTAAGTTTTTGTCTAAAGAAAGGTTATCTGAGTTACTTCTAGTTTTCACTGATGAATCTGAGGATATAAATAATGAAAAGGAATAGCCGTCTAAGGAATGTCTGATTTTAAAAGCAAAGTGTAAGAACCTGGAACTCAGAGTTAGTGACACTATAAGTGAAAATACTGCATTAAAAGAACCAGGTTCATGCATTTGAAGCAAATGTCCTAGAACTAAAATCTGAAAACCTAAAACTGAAATTAGGAACAAGTAAGAAGACAACTAATTGCACACAACTCACTCTAGAAGAAAATGTAGGTAAGCTGAAAGATGAGTTGTATAAGAAGGATGAGCAGGTAAAAATCTCGAAGGAGGATCTAGGCAAGATCAAGCATGAACTAGACAGAACCTGTAAATGGAACAGGTCCTCCGATGCTCTTTCATGGCTACAGGAACATCATAGTATCAATAGAAGAAGACTTGGCTTTGGGAATCAACAACCTAAATGGGATCCCAAAAGCAAGTACCTTACACTTCCTAAGAACAAGATTTTTACTCACTGTGGTAAAACAGGTCACTATAAAAGTGAATGTAATGCAAAAGAAAAAGCAATCCAAAAGAACAAAAAAATTGTTCAAGGGAAGAATAAGCTACCAAGTTGGGGTAAAAAGAACTTAATTCATCCTTTTGCCTATATAAAGGGACTCAAACTAGTTTGGGTTCCGAAGACTAACCCCTGATTTCTTTTTGCAGGTTCAAGTGAAGCGAAGAAGCCAAATATGATACATGGATAGTGGTTGCTCAAAGCACATGACAGGAAGCAAGAACCAGTTCCTTTCACTTGAGGACCTCCTTTGGAAATGGGAAGAAAGGTGAGATCATTGGGGTTGGTAAGGTAGGTAAGACTGATTCTCACTCTATTGAAAATTTCTATTTGATAGATGGCCTAAAATACAGTCTAATTAGTGTATCACAACTGTGTGGTAGAGGTAACTTGGTAGCATTCACCTCTACCAAATGTTTCATGTATCTTACCACTGACGAGATTGTTTTACAGGGAAAAAGAGTGAACAATATATATATTGTAGATCTGTCCACACTTTCAGAAAAAGAACTCACTTTCTTGAGTGTGTTGGACAATGATCCCCTCATTTGGCACAAAAAACTTGGACATGCAAGTCTGAGTCAACTTAACGAATTAGCCTCCAAGGACTTGGTGATAGGACTGCCTAACATCAAGTTCAAGGAAGACACAGTTTGTGAGGCGTGTGCAAGGGGGAAGCAGGTAAGATCCTCTTTTAAATGCAAGAAAGTGGTAAGCACCACCAGAACGATGGAACTGGTCCATATGGATCTCTATGGTCCGATGGGAACATTAAGCAGATGTGGTAAGAGATATGTGATGGTGCTTGTTGATGATTACTCTAGGTTTACTTAGACATTATTTTTTACATCTAAAGATGAAGAATTTGACATGTTCACTTCTTTTTTTTAGAAAAACTTAGAAACAACTAGGTAATCAACTTGCATCAATTAGGTCTGATCATGACACTGAATTTACAAATGCTAAATTTGCTAAATTTTGTGATGAGCATGGCATAGATCATAATTTTTAGCTCCTAGGACTCCACAACAAAATGGAGTAGTTGAAAGAAAGAATAGGACAGAAGCTGCCCCATAGCTTTTGGGCAGCTATGGGGCTTATTTCTGGTAAATTGCCCCATAGCTTCTGGGCAGAAGCTGTAAATACTGCATGCTACATCATAAATAGGTGCATGACTAGACCTCTTGTTGAGAAGACTCCCTATGAGTTACTTAAAGGGAGAAAATAAATATATCCCATCTTAGGGCATTTGGATGCAAGTGCTTTGTGCACAACAATGGTAAAGAATCCTTAGGCAAGTGTGATCCCAGAAGGGATGAGGGAGTATTCTTGGAATATTCTTCACATAGTAAAGCTTATAAGGTCTATAACAAAAGAAATATGTGTGTTGAAGAAAGTGGTCATGTGATTTTTGATGAAACTAATATTCTTTCTGAGAGACTGGAATATGACGATGAAGGAATTGGGCTGGTAAGAAACATAAATGAAATCACAGCACATATTGAAGCTGCACTGGAAGAAGGAACAGGTGATGGAACAGGTTCCTCAACCTAGAGCAACCTGACAGGGGAACAGAACAAAGAGGAAATGATCCCTAAACTTCAATGGCACCTATCCATGAACCTGTTCCACAACACCAAAACACTGAAGGAACATCAAGGGGAAGCCAGTTGGTTGTGATACCTTACAAGTATCAAAGTTCTCATCCCATTAAGAACATAACATAATTATTGATCCAACCTCTGGAATCAAAATCAGATCTTCATTAAAGAATATTTGTTCTTTTGATGCTTTCTTATATCTTATTAAACCTAAAAATATAGCCGAGGCTTTGCAGGATACAAACTGGGTAAATGCAATGCAGGATGAACTCAATCAATTTGAAACGAGTCAAGTTTGGCATCTGGTACCAAGACCCTTGGACAGATCAGTAATTGGCACAAAATGGGTCTTCAGAAACAAACTTATGAAGATAGAACAGTTACAAGGAACAAAGCAAGATTGGTGGTTCAAGGACATAGTCAGGAGAAGGGCATAGTCTATGATTAAACCTTTGCCCCAGTTGCAAGGTTGGAAGCAATAAGACTCCTCATAACCTTTGCCGCTTACATGGAATTCACCCTTCACCAGATGGATGTCAAGAGTGCCTTCCTCAATGGCTATCTAAAGGAATAAGTGTTTGTCAAGCAACCTCCAGGGTTTGAAAACAAGGAGAATCCTGATCATGTGTACAAACTTGACAAAGCACTTTATGGACTCAAGAAAGCTCCAAGAGCGTGGTATGAAAGATTATCAAAGTTTTTGCTTGAGCATGACTACAAGAAAGGTAAAATTGACAATACTTTATTCTTGAAAGAAAAGGTAAAGTTTCTTGGTAGTTTAGATATATGTTGATGATAGAATCTTTGGAGCAACTAATAAGCTAAGTAAAAAATTTGCTAAACTAATGGGGAGTGAATCTGAAATGAGCATGATAGGTGAGCTTAATTTCTTTTTAGGCTTACAAATTAAACAAAATTCAAATGGAACTATGATCCATCAGCAGAAGTATGTAAAAGAGTTGCTTAAAAGGTTTTAAATAGAAGATTCCAGAGAAATTGACACTCCTATTGCAACAACTACAAAGTTGGATATAGATGAACTGCTTCATCTGTCGATTAGAAGTTGTATAGGGGAATGATTGGCTCATTGTTGTATCTCACTGCTAGTAGACCTGGCATTGTTTTCAGTGTATGCCTTTGTGCAAGATTTTAGGCAAATCCAAAGGAGTCTCACTTGACTGTTGTCAAGAGAATTTTGAGATATATAAAAGTCACCATTGATCATTGTCTGTGGTATCCGAAAGGTATTAATTTCAATCTTGTGGGATATGATGATGCTGATTATGCAGGTTTTCTTGTGGATAGAAAGAGCACCTCAGGTATTGCAAACTTTCTTGGCTCATGTCTTGTGTCTTGAGCCACCAAAAAATAAAATTCTTATCTACTGCTGAAGCTGAGTATGTTGTTGTTGCCTTATGTTGTGCTCAATTGGTGTGGATCAAACAGAAATTAACTGACTTTGGAATTGATGTTGGTTGTATCCCCATTTTCTTATGATAACACTAGTGCAATTAGTATCACCAAGAAATTAGTTCATCACAAGAGAACTAAGCACATAGATGTTAGGCATCACTTTTTGAGGGATAACTATGAAAAGGGGTTGATCATTGTGAAATTTTGTACTACTAACAAGCAAATAACTGACATCTTCACAAAAGCCCTAAGTAGAGATCACTTTGAGATGAACAATTTAGAATTAGGGATGATTAATATTACCTAAAAGGATCAGTTCAGAATTCACAATATGAACAAAATTGAAAAAAAAATGAAAAAAATATTTTTTTTTTGTTAGAAAATCTGGAAATTGTGTATATAACTAGATTAATTTTTGCTCATCCTCATACTTTCAATATTATACTCTTATGCCATGTGTTAAAATGACTCATTAATCTCTAATGATATTTTCTCTATTTTGGAAAATTTAGACTTACACAAGAGAATTCTCAGTGAAGAACCTGGTTCTTCAAGATAACATGGTATGTTTTCTACGCTCTGCATAATTGGAAATAATAATATTTGGATCATGAGAGTAGTTCTACCTAAGTCCAAATTCCTTTTAAACTTATTCAATATAAGTGAACCAGTTCCGTTCAAAAGAATCCTAACCAAATTAAACCACCTAGATTTTAGGGAAAGACTCCACCGTCTCCTCAAAACTGACACTTCAGTTTGATTAGACTTCTAAAAGTATGAAAAGCTTGTCGTTACCTATTAATTACCCCCCCCCCTTAAATTGATCATCATCATCTCTGTCTTCACTTCAAATTTTCAAGCCGTCGAAATACTCTTTATCTTCTCTCATACTCCAAATTTCCATCTACCTCTCTTTTTCAGAACCAAGCATAGCAATGACTAACCCTTCTGACAACCTCGACACACCTCCACCATGCACCTCATCTTCCACCCCTCCTCAACCTAAGAAAAGAAGAGTTAAGATGCTTGCTCGCAAGACAGTGGCTGGGAGTAAATTATCAAAGAAATTAGACGCTCAATTGAAAGCTAACCAAGCCCAAGAACCCCATAACTCTGAAGATTCCTTCAACTCTACTACTGAGGGGGAAGAAACTAGGTCTTCTGATACATAACAGGTAACCTCTGCCCTAAATACTACTACTGAAGTCATGTCTGAGTTAGCTGAGAATTTGGAGAACGGGTTTATTCTGGTTAGATCTGCGGTTGATGTAGAATCTTCTGAATCCAGAAGGATTGGTGGTAAAAATAAAAAGGAAAAAAAAAGGAGAGTGAGGGTGCTCGTATTGAAGAGAGGGGAATGGGTAAAAGAGTGGTTGATTCTTCATCCACTCCTGATACAAGTATAATGGTTGTTTGTGGAGCAGGATCAGATAAAGTGGAGGAAAGTGACAAGAAAACAGGGGGAAGTGGGTCTGGCGAAGCCGCAGAGGGGCTGGTTAAACTTGGCAAAATATAGATGAACCTGGTTCATCAGTTGAAGAAACCATCGCAGACCTATTGAAGAAAGTGAGTTAGAGCTACAATCGAAAGAAGAAGAGAACTTACAAGGTTAAGACCCCTGGCACTACTAGGGATAACAAGAAAAGGAAGGCTGCCCCTTCTGACAGTGTTGAAATTCCTCCCACAAGAGGAAGAGCCACAAGAAGTCAGTTAAACAAGAATGAGGCAGATTTGCAAAGAGCCTTAGAAGAAAGCAAAAGAAACTGGGTTGAAAAGGGGAAGAAGAAGAAAGTGGGTGATCCTGTTGAGGTTGTTGATGTTGATGAGATGGACCTGGTCCATCAAGATGAAGATGTGATTGAAGAAGTGGAGGTTAAGACTCCCAAGCCCAAGAAAGTCAAGACTTCCACTAAGAAGTCTACTTTTATGTCAAAGTCTGCTGAACCATCCACTCTAGCAAAAAGGACCAGGTCTGCAGTGAAAACCAAAGAAGTAAAAATTCTTGAGGAAGAGGAATGGAGTGGTGAAGAGGAAGATGAATCAGACACTGTGAAGGACAAGATGGACAAGTTTGGCAAGAGAACAATTTTGAAGGGTAGACTCCTCAGGGATTTGGAGGAGGAAGTGATGGTGATGCTGTTGGAGAAATTGGAAGTGCAAGGCTGGAAGGACACGGTCCTTCAGATGGATGGCAGGTTGTCAAGGAGTGAAATTGTCGAGTTTATGGAAAATGTTGAAGTGAAGGATGGAAGGGTTACCAGCTTGGTGAAATGGTGCAAATCTCTTTCGATGAAAAGGAGTTGGGAGAAATTTTGGGCGTACCTGCTGAGGGGTACAATGACTACACAAAGCTCAAGTGTCCATGCCTAGAAAACCTTCCTACTGCCCTTGCCATCACCAGAAAATTCAGTGACAATGAGGAGGAAAGTGAACCTAAGGCTATGTACAAGAGTGAGATGAAGTCACCCCACAAGGTGCTATTCGAATTCATCAACAAGTGTGTTCTGCCTAGGCAGGAAAGGAGGCACATTGTCAAAGCTCCTTGATAGGGTTATAAATGGCTCCAAAGCTCATGTCATTCCCTATGGCTTCATTCTCACAGTTGTGCTTGCACATTGTAAGGTGCCTCTGAAGAAGTGAGAGATCGCTAAAGCAAAGATCACTTTGGTGCAAACACTTTGATTGCTTGTGACTATGAGGTCCATGCCACTTCTAATGAACCTGATTCATCCAAGAAGGTACCAGTCAATAGCAAGGTCAGAGCCTTGGTGCAGGAGAGTGGGGAAAAGGATGCTGAGATTGAGAGGTTGAAGACATGGTTGGCTAAGGTAGAGACTGAGAGAGATACTCTCAGAACTGAGCTGGCAAGAGAAAAAGAGAAGAATGATGACATTTTTCAAGATATGTTGAAACTTCTCCAAGCCAAAAACCAAGCCCTAGTTCTTCCAAGCCTTAAGCTCCTATCCTAGTGTAGACCCTTCAGTAACCCAGTTTGGGATGTTTTTGTTTGCTCGTGTTTTTAGTATTTTTATTTCTTTTATGCTTTGTGGAAGAATCGTACCAACTATCAATGAAATTCGTTGGTTTTTGCTCTAACTGTCTGTTTATATTTCTTTGATATTTTAAATTCATAGCCCGATTAATGATGATTAATTCATGAATGCATTTGAAGTAGCCCCAGTGGCCATGAGTAAGTTTTAAAATCTGGGTATCACACATTTTTTATGCAACTTTTCGATGATACCAAAAGGGGGAAAAAGGTTGTGCTTTATATGATAAACAATGATATTTATAACCTAATGAACCGGGTCCTTGATGACAAGTTATAAAAAGGAAAATTGTTTCTAACATTGTGTTGATGTTGAGCTAAGTTGAAACAGGGCCTAAGCTTATGAAAAGCACTGAGTTTGTCATCATCAAAAAGGAAAAATTTATTGGCCCAAGTGAAGGATAGTTTTGAAGATTGACAAAGGAAACTCAGGCATGAACCAGGTCCATCCCTCGTGTACATAGACACGGGCATATTCGAGCATATGGGATGCACGTGAAGGAGATAAACTTAACTTGGCATAATTGGTATCTCGTGATCGAAAAGGTTGCATAACTGATAAGGAGAAGGACTCCTTACTCAAAGAGAGAAGTTGATATCAACTAGAACTCTAGTTATTTCTATTCTACTAAATCTATATATTGCAGGATGTTCTCATTCTACAGGTACGCACAAACGCAGAAGCTAAACAGGAATTGAGAGCAAAATAGCAAGGTATTTTGCAAGCAATTCGTGTGTGATTCAGGTGTGCAAACCTGAAGCTACATGAACCAGATAGAAGAACTAGTTCCAAGTGTCTGTCTTTTATTCCAGTTCAATTGTAGTAGGGGTTAGAGTTAGTCCTAGGTTTACAAAAAAATATTTTTGTAAATGCAGCTTTTGGCTCAGTGATTTAGTGGAGAGTTAGGGAAAATCCTACTGGGAAGTAGGTCGTGGTTTTTTCACCTTTTGAGTCAGGTGTTTTCCACGTAAAATACTTGTGTTCTTTACTTTCCGCATTTACTATTTCAGCAATAGTAGGTTAAGGAGCACTTAGAAGAACCAAGGCCTTCCATAACCAGTTTAGGCGAAAAATTGGATACCACACAAATCACCCCTCTTGTGTGGTATTGAAGTTAAAACATGACCTTTCTTAGAAACACCCACCAGATACACTCAGGAACAATGTTCCACCAGCTATTTCTTACTTTGTCGCTTATGCCAACAATGCATGGCTTAAGATTATCAATTGTAAGTACGACTTCCTTTGGCCACAACCCAAGAGAAACAGTACACTTTAAGGGGAGCTGCTGACTTCCAAATTTGTTTCCAGGGCCATAGCTTAAGCTGTTGATTTTCCTTCGACAGAATTCTATAGGAAGATTTAACACAGACACTACATGAACATGGGATGCTTTGTGCATCGGGCTGCTCTTTTCTCCGTTGTTGCATCCTTTCCAAAACAATTTATCTACGGTAGCAAAGCAACTTTGGAAACTTTCAAGCAGCTTATATGAGATCTCACACACACTTGACATTCCCAATCATTCATGTTCCTTCTGAAGTTGACTGAGTAACCCTTGCTGCCATTTCGTGATTATGACACGATTATTGTTGTTGACAAGCGTTTCAAAGTCGGAAATTGAAATAATAAACCCATATATGACTTCAATTTCCTGCTGCCACACTTCTTATTTGACATAAGGTTGTTATTCATATTTTACCCAGCACTAACAATTCATGTATTTCTGTACATTCCCAAAAATGAATTAGCCATTGAAACCGACATAATGTCCAAGACATTACTTCTAGTCGCTGCTGCAGCTTTGTATCTTATACTTTTGATGTATTCTTACAGTAATATCTCACGGCAGGCTGTAGACTGTTGCATCGCAATCGTTCTGTCTGATTCAAAGAGAATAATTTAAAGCAAGATCAAGATGTGAAACAACAATGAAAATAACTACTAGGAGTTGTATATATATCAGCAAATTTACTAAAATCAATCATCAGATGAATTTGAGGTGATGCACTAGTGTAATTCTCTAAGCTAGTATTCAGTAACCCTGTGTAGTAGTAGGCTACATATATATTATGTATACACGATCAGGGACGGAGCTAGAGTGCTGAGAGCGGATTCGACCGAACCCAATAGCTTTAGTTTGAACCCTGTATTTATCTTAAAATTCCATTGAATAGGTACAAATTATTAATATAGAACCCAGTGATTAAAATCCCAAACCCATAAGCTTAAAATCTTGGCTCCGCTCCTCTGTACACGATACTATCCCCAATCATCTAGGGACAAGTAAGCAAGCAATCTTGAGCAATCAAAGGACTTTGACGATCCAAAGTTTCTTTGACAGAGCGATAAAAGAGCAGCCATGATGAGGAAGGGGAATGTGAGTCCAATGAGAATGTAGGGTTAGGAGTAGCAGTAACCAAATCCAGAACAGAAGGCGCTACTGGCCTGAGAGGCTGAGGGAAATTGAAAGCCAAGTTATCTACTTTGTGTTCATAAATCTTGCCAGTTCGATCCAATTTATAGGTAGAAGTGCCCTGGAATTGGCCTTTGGCTTCCCAGGGGACACGAGGTATACCCGTCAAGTTCCATCGAATCAATATCACATTCTCTGAGGGTTGCCAAATCCTCATTACTTTCAGAGATATCTCTCTGAACAGAATTCTACCATGAAATCTCAATGCCCAAAAGATCAATCTGTACCTCTCAATACCGTTAAACGTGTTCAATGGGTCTACAAATGTGATATCATCCCTGTCAACATGAGCAAAAATCATATATATAATCCAGTTCCTCTTTCTTTTAATTCAATACAAAATGAGCTAAATTAAGTACCTGTATATGTCGTAATTGAGGTCTTTGGTGAAGATTAAAGGAAGATCTTCGCGGAGAGTGCGAACAGCTAAACCCAAATTAACGTAGAAATCGTCGTTGTTATGGTCATTATTACGTTCCTTTTGTAAGGAAGGAGGAGCTCTGTTGACCTGGACAACCCTAGCAGACGTAGAAAGGAGTGGGATGTCGTGGAGGAGCTCGGAGGAAGAGGCGGAGGAGAGCGGAGATAGGTGGTGGTGGTGGTGGTGGACTACGGGGAGTTTGTCTTTGGAATGGAGCAGATTGCTAGACAGATTTGGCAAAGTATAGGCCATTTTTGCAAATAATAAAAATGGCTATGAGTTTTCAGCTTTCAATGGCGGGGATAGGGGTCTCTCTCTTTCTTTCTATGTGTGTGTGTGTGTGTCTGAGGGGGAGCCAAGTGTTTAATGGATGTTTGAATGGAGATGCCGTTTCTTCTTTTTCTCCTTTTTTGAAACTAAACTGAGGCCATATAAAAGACGACTTCGTTTTAGATTGTCAGTTTTTGACTTCTTTTTTTTTTCCCTTCCCTAAATAATAAATATAGGATAATAGTCCTAGAATTAACCCAAATAGCCGTACGTCTTGCCACTTAAACTAAAAACAACTGATAAATTTATAATATATGTATAATTTATGTATTACAGTCACACTTTTCTATGACAGTATCCTTATATAACAACACTTCTCTATAATATCCAAGTTTTTTTGGAATCAATCTTTATGTTATGTTACAATATATGTTCTCTATAATAGCACTCGCTATAACATCCAAAAATATTCGGAACAAACGAGACCGTTATAGAGAGGTTTGACTGTATATGTGTATAATTATGTATAATCTATGTATATGGTTAGAAAAAGTAAATAATTAATATGACCGGCTATTTGTATAAAGATCCCATAATAGTCTCCCCTCGGACCTCAGCAGTCCTTACAAAACCAATAAAAAGATACAAAATATCAGAAAATATGCGATTCCCATGCGTTTGGACATAGATTTAGTTAAAACTTGAAAAGGAGTTCTTAAAGTTGTATTGAAAAATAATTTTTGAAAGTTGAAATTGTGCTTGGACACATATTTTATTGGAAAAAACTTAAAGTTTTGTGAGTGGAAAAAAAAAAATTACCCAAAAAATTGCTCTAAACCAGATTTTGATAACTTGAAAAAAGATATTCCATGAAAAAACAACATTCTAAAAAAAGTATATTAAAAGAAGAATTATCAAAAAATACTCAAAGATTCCGAGAGAAAGAATATCCATAAACCTCAAATCTAGTATAATAAATACAAATGCAAATTCCTTGCTCCTTATTATTTGTGAATTTTGCTGTGGAGGAATTTTATGGAAAGGCCAAGAAAGTAAAAAAGTAGCACGATGTGCATATACAAAAATACATTTATTGATGTACTTTCCAAAATGTGCTCGAAGAAAGATCTCCAAGGAGCAAAAAGCTAAGCAAAAAATATATTCAAAATTGAGAGTGGAGCTAATAAGCAATGAGATAATTAGGAAAAAGTTGGAATCCCTATTAAAAATGAAATAAGAAAAAAAATTACGAAATAACAGAATTGAAACATTTGTGAATAAGATCAATTTGAGTGAGTGTGTTTGTGTTGTGAGTAACAAATACAGTGAGTATAATAGGAAAAAAATTTTGTCTTCTCTTAATATGCGTAAAGTGACAATTAGAAATTAAAATTCATTTTTAATATACCTGCCAAGTAAAAGTAAACGGAGGAAGTATATTTAAATCAACTCCAATTTAGTATACTATACCTTTCTTCCCTTGACACTTAACTTAGTTTAATTTAATTTCATTGTGTATTTAAATCAATTTTCATACCTTCTATGATTTCTCGAATGTTAATCAAGCAAAACTAACTTGTTCGTAGGAGAAATCAATCATTGGGGACGATAATTTTTCTATACTATAACTAGACTTGTACGAGGATAATTTTACATGGGTAACTAAGCGCTCGTATCCAATACAACCAATTGCCAATGCGGCTGCAATAAATTTGAGATGCTAATGTCCCATCTCAGAAGCCTTGAAGGCAGTGTTTTAAAAGGCGTGGACGTAAGGCGAAATGTTTTACATATGTCTCAGCGAGGCATACCCCAAGGCACGGGGCATAAGCTCCATGAGTATTTAATTTTTAATATTTTACAAAATAATATAACTATAGTAAATATTTATAAACAAGTAAAACTGCATAAAAATTAAGGAAAAACTATAAATATGTGAAAAATATATATATAGATATGCGCCATCCCAATAAAAAATTAGTTAAAATAATTTATTATACGTTACTTACAAGCACAAGTAACTTGAGTCGAAAAGAATAAAATTTTCTACATTGAGGAACCAATAGGATGACTAACCTGCAATTTGAAATTTGAACCTGCTGCTATGAAAGAGAATGGAGTTCTCTTTATATTTGTAAAAAAAATTGAACATTTGTTGTTTTGGGGAATATTAGCAGACTAGCGAACAAGATAAAGAATTGGGAAAGACGATAAATTAGGGCTTAATCAATAAAAAGGCCTTGACTTTTAAATTTGATACATTTCAGTTCCTTTTTAAAACTTTTAAATAATTACAAGCTGACTTTTGAGAATTTGGATATTATATGAAGGATTTATTCAACAGATTTTGTTTTAATTTGAAAAAGTTTTTGGGGCTTACGCCTCACTACAAAAACGCGTCTCAAACGCCCGGGCATACGCCCCGAATTGCTGGGCGTACGCCCCTTGAGACTTTCGCCCCAAACAATTTCCCTGGGACATTTTTGGTGCACCTCGCCCCGAGGCTCGCCCCGAAAACGCCTTTTGAAACATTGGTGCAACTAATTCACAGAATCAACTCTAAGAAGGCAACATGAAAATTATTTTGAGTTACAAAAGAAACACAGTAAATGATGTGTAGTGAGGGGCGGATCTAACCCTTTGATACCGGATTCATGCGAATTAGTACTTGGGGCGTGAAATACAAATTTATGTGTAAAAATTTATTAAAATTGCATTGTAACAAATAGTAGATATGAACCCAGAAGTTTAAAAATATGAATGATTCAACGCTAAAAATCTTAAAGGTTGAACTCATAGAGTTTAAATCCTGAATCCGCCTATGTGTACTTGCTGCAACCACTATGTCATTATACCATGGTCTTGTGTTCTGGCCTGTGAGTGAACTCGAAGTCTATATGAACAAAAGCTCGCTCAACTTCAGGGAGTTGCTCCAATTTTTCTTGCAGTGTCTCACCAATATTATGTGCCTGATTCAACAGCATGTCCTCTGGCAACACTATATCAACCTCCACAAAATAATGTGCACCAAAAGTATATGCTCTAACAGTATCAATGTGCTTGATCTCTTCGTGATGATTCCATATAAGATAGGTTAATTTCGTAAGAAAATCTGGTGGAGCTGTTCTTCCAATGAGTGACCAGACATTTTCGGCCACTGTCTTCGCCCACGTGCTAATTGTGTACATAGCTATCTGAATATGCAAGATGTATTAGACACTTAACATCATCAGCAGTGTAAAACAAGGTTGGAGTATAAATTTACAAGCTTGCTAATTGAAATATTTGAGTTTTGATTGTGAACTCACAATTATAGCTCCTGTAGGATCAATCCACCAGTAGAATCGGACTGCTAAGACAGCCGTCACTAATCCAACTGAGTTGGTGATGACATCAAAGAAATGATCTTGAGCATAGGCTCTTACGATTTCGTTTTTGAACCTTCGACAGTAGACCATAAGCAGAAACTTGACCATAGTGACTGAGACCATAATACCTATCGTCCATTTTTCCTTCTCATGGTCCATCTCAGGGCGAGACTGATCGTAAGCATAGAACCACCGAAACAACAAATGTAGATTAAGATGTCAAGGGTAATGCAATTGTTAGTGAAATTGCATATCCTACAATTGAAGTAGCACTATGAGAGTTAATCTTCACTTAGCTATGCAACATCAGTAGAAATATCAAAACCAGTCCCTTTTGATTAGGTAGTATACAGTAGCCTAATTTATCTTATGTAAACATCTTTGGCCTAACTGGTTTGACTACAACTTCATTTCAGTAGTAACTCAACCCGTTTTTCGTCTTCTTGTTTCCTATAAATTGCATGTTTTTTCGTCTTAATGTAAAAGATTTTAGAAACTCAAAACTCTACTAATACAACCATAAGAACCTGCTGCTCTGAAAATTCTCAGGGTAGTTGAAGTGAAGCAATTTACATACCTTAGTTATGAGTTCTTTAGCTGACTCGAACAATATTTGTAACCCTAATGTCGCCATTACAGATGCAAAAACAATAATCCCCTGAACAAATTGCATCTAATGAGTAAAAAGGGTTCTACAGAAACAAGATAAAATATGATCGATGAATTGAACATTAAGGTCATTTTTGCACACACACGAAACAGAACAAATGCCAGAGATAAATTTTTTCAGGGATGTCACATATATTTGAAGACTCACCACTGGCTGCATCCTCTTTTTTCCAATAGGATAGTGATACTGGTTTGGATTTCTCATGGCATGAGAAGTGAACCACAGTATAAACCCTGATAAGAGGTCTAAGAGGGAGTCCAATGTTGACGCGATTACAGCCAAAGATCTGCTCTCAATAGAAGCGTAGATTTTTGCAATGAAAAGAACCACATTACCCATGTTTGATAAATGAATAGCCATCCTTTCACTTCTTGCAAGCTGCTTCATTTCATCCTGAACAAACATAGTCGGTCGATACAAAAATACACATAACATGGTCGGTCGATACAAAAATCCACACACTTATCATCAATTGCAAACAGTATCCAGATTCCAGAAACACACCTCAGTTAGACTTCCAGGTAAACAACCAGATTCATTAATGGTGTCCATCTCATTGAACCCTTCAAGCAGCCTTTCTTGTTTTTTGTAGTATTCAGCAATTTTACCTTGTTTCCCTACGGATGAATTTCAAATGATTCCATTAGGTAAACTCATGCAAGGGAAAAGCAAAACTCAAAACTGAGACTGGAATTACAAACTGATAAATGAATTTGGTTATCTGAATCTCCTACTGTAGTTGTCATATTTGAGCTATTAGTATTCATAGATACTGCTACAAGCACTGCTGGCCAATATTGTATAAACATATACGAACAAGTAACATCTACATTTTCCAAGTATAGATCCAAAATTTGGGACGAACAATTGTGAGTTTCGCCGATCATGTTTATCAACTCTTAGTTGAACTTCCGGTGCTTTTACTTGAACTTAAAATAAGTAATGACTTCATGAAAAAAGTTCTTCGGCTCGGTGTGCTGTCGCTGATTTGAAGAATCCGAAACGATCATGTGAAAGAAACTTAATAGTCTAGCAATGTAAAACAAAACAAAACAGGATTCTTGACTACCTACAAAATAAAAAGCACACCAGAACTCATGACTGTCACATAAACTGGGATAGGATACTATTCTGACAAAAAATAACTGTTAATATTAAAAAATGCAGTCCGGTGCACTAAGCTCCCGTTATGCCAAGATCCGTATTTCTACGGCGTGAACATATAACCTCTGAGTCACATGCCAGCAACTTTACCAAATACGCGAAGGCTTTCCTTCAAAACTCTTAACATTAATTAACAAATACGAAGAAGTTCAAAGGAAGTAGAAAGGTTTAATACATTGTAAAGACAAGTGAAGTGAGGAATATATATATATATATATATATAAAAATATATACATACTGGGAGTGGGAAGTAGACGGCGAACACTAAAGGAGTGATGATCGGAGGAGGAGCGGCTTTGTTCCGGAAGACGGAATTCGCTGATGTTAAGTCTCCACGACGACGAAGACGACTGATCCACCACCGCCTGAGCAGCCGGAGACAGCAGTTCCGTCCTAAAACTGCTAAAACTGTCGTCCAGAGCGCCGCCGCTGCCGCCACCACCGCTAACATTACTGCGACTTATCTCCATGTGTTGTTTAAAGGAGAAGTTAATAATATTTGAACGATTAATTCCTCTGGATTGTAGTCGTATGATTAATGTTTATATAGGAAAAAATAAAGGTAGAAATGTTGTTTGCCACAATCTTTTTATACTACTCTATTCGTGTTTCAATTAGCTTTATGCTTTTTTTTTCAAAAAGGTAGATACTAAGTGAAGAAAGTGTAGATGAGGATTCATTATCCACTGATTTTCAGTGATTTTTCAGATTATCAAAGCAATAGAAAGAAAAGTGACACACACATATATATTGGAAAACTTCAAATTTAAACTTTCTTATACCACGTTGTTACATAACTACAAAGTAAGACGGCGTACGGTACATCGTTATGACCCGATTCTTTCTCGAATCTTGTACATAACAGGAGTTTAGTGTACTAAATTACTATATAAGAATGTTAATGGCATTTCAATATCATAAATTTTAAAGGTGCTTTTACTATGTCTTACTGTCTTTTCATTTTTATTAAATGCATAATCAAACATTACCGTATAAAATATAAAATAAAATAAAAACTTATATACCATAGTGCATTTTTCTAAGGTTAATTTGAATATTCACACTTCAAATAAATATAAATATTTGGATACTTTTGATTTGTCACAGTAGAATACCAAATATGGGAAGTGGGATTGTGGGGAAGAGTGAAGAGCATGAGAATTGCACCACGACAAGACAAGTCCAACTATATCCACGTCCGATATTTTTTTAAAAGGTTAAAACAGCCAAGCCAATAGGCAATAGCCAAGGCAAAGACCGCAACCAAACAAACTCCTCGTGGCCGCACGGACCTCACCTCCTCACGCAAGGGATTACGTACTCGTGCAGTAGCGAGACGTCTCTGTTTACCCCTAAATACCGTGCATCTGTTTTTGCCCTTTGCTTACCTTTAATCTCTATTCTCTACCATTACCAAATGTCAAAAACAAAATATATACATAATCGTGTATTTTTATTTTTTTCAACTTTTTTAATCCGGTGGTCGATATTTGTATTGGATCCAACTAAATCCGATTCAGGCAGAAAAACTCTAACAAAGATGACTTTATATCCGAAATTTTAAAGATGAAGAAGTATTTACCATTTCATCACAATTTTTTGTTGGTCTAATGGTGCATTTTTCACGTGGAATAATCCCAATTCTCTTTGTTACCTCTTCCTCAATATCTCGTGCATTTTCAATTCCAAGTTCGCGGAGAAGGAAAGGAACGATCGAATATAGAGATTGGCCAAGACTAAACTATACATACATAATGTTGTGCGGCGTCTTCCTGATGTTCCTTGGAAGGGCGACGTAAGGCTAAGCAACTGATGTCAGTACAGTTGTTATCCGCCAACTGAGGTCCCCTCCGAACGCTAGACGAGATTGTCAGTGCCGTACGGGAAAACCGATGTCAAGAACAATTGAGAGAACAGTAAAGAGAATTGAAAGAAAGCTTGATTGCATAAATGAAAGCTATTACAAAGAAGGCAAAGCGGTGTCGAGAGAGAGAGACACCAGTACAGAGAATTGCTTGCTAGAAAGTTTTGAATGCTTGATCCCCCTTAATAATGCTTAAAAAAATAAACCAAAGCTACATGACTTGACCTAATTAAGCTAGAGGAACATAATGAAATTACATGGAATAAACTACTCCATATTTAAAATGAAAAGGACTTAAGTCTCCTACAAGGTAGAAACAGGTCCGTTGTCAGCAACTTTTTCTCTGGCATCACAATATGCGCGCGAGGCATTGTCTGCGCGCGCGGCGCTGTTGGCAGCTTCTTGCGGCTGGGCACTAGCGAGGGATATCGGTGGGGAGACAAAGGCACATGCGCGCTTGTCACTTGGCGCGGCCAAGACCACGGGGTCGTCCGTGGCGTTAGGTGTTGGGAGGCTTGCCAGGACGCCACGGGGCGCGTCCAAGGGGTCATGGGGCATGGCTTGAAAGCCGCCCATAACATTCTCCCCCACCTGAGTTGGCGACGTCCTCGGCGCCTTACTTGCAAAATAATCTTCAATTAGGCTCTTATAGGCTTTGAGGTTTGTTCCCCTCTCCCAAGTATTCTCCTATGCATCACACCCTTGCCATTTCACCAAAAACTCTTGGTTATCCTTCCTTGAGGCATGAATAACCCGATCATCCAGAATAGTTTCGGCACGCCTTTTCTCGGTTGAATTAGGGCCTCGAATACTGGGTATTGTGAGTTGGCTCCGTGAAGGATCCTCCGTGTCTTCCCGAAAAGGTTTCAGAAGACTGACATAGAAGACGGGGTGAATTTTCCACCAAGCTGGGGTATCCACCCGGTATGCAACTTTCCCAATGCGTCTTTCAATGGACAAAGGTCCAATATATTTTTGCAATAGGCGAGGGTTATGGACCTCTGCAAACAAGTACCTCTTTGGTATTTTGACCATCACTTTGTCTCCTACTTGGTATTCAACAAAGCGACGATTCTGATCAGCATGCCTCTTCATCCACTTTTGGGCTTTGACAAGATAACTCCGCACTATCTCCAAATTTCGCTTCCATTTTTTGAGAAGCTAGCAGCACGAGGAGATTTGGACATATTTGGTGCATTCACGGTGTGCGGCAGTAGCGGTTGCTGTTCGGTAACAATTTCAAAAGCGCTTTTGTTTGTACTAGAGCTCTTTTGTGAATTGGAACACAGTTGAGCAGCATCCAGAAGCTTCACCCAATTCTTTTGCGATCCAGTAACAAAGTGGCGGAGATATTCCTCCAACATACCATTGAACCGTTCCGTCTGGCCATCAGATTGCAGATGAAAGCTTGAGCTATGACTCAATTTTGACCCGAGGCGCTTAAATAGTTGGGTCCAAAAGTTGCTAGTGAAGCGTGAATCGCGATCACTAACGATGTCTTTGGACAGGCCCCAATATTTGACAACATGGGAGAAAAAGAGTCGAGTTGTATCTTCTGCTGATATATATTGAGGTGCTGCAATAAAGGTGGAATACTTGGAAAATCGATCCACCACAACCAAGATAGTTGTGAGATCTCCGACCTTGGGCAATCCGGTGATGAAATCCAGAGACATGCTTTCCCAAGGTCTCTTTGGAACAGCTAGTGGTTCCAAGAGTCCCGCTTGTGTCAATCGGTCGGGCTTGTCCTTCTGGCATACTAGACAAGTCTTCACATACTGAGCGACGTTGTCGACCATTTGAGGCCAATAATATGCACGACAAAGTAATTCCATGGTGCGTTCTTCACCGGGATGGCCGGCCCATAGAGTGTCGTGACATTCCGTCAAAAGAGTTCTTCTCAGATCTCCTCCTTTAGGAACATATAGTTGGTTCCCTTTTACCTTTAGGAACCCATCCTCCATGTAGAACTGGTGAGTTTTGCCCTGTCCTACTAGATCAACCAAATACTGTGCAGCAGGATCCCTGATGAGTAGATCCTGTATCTAGTCTTTTATGGTGGTAGCTCCTTCAGTCCCCCTTAGGGTGGCGAGTAGGCACACTGACGCTAGATCAGCTCTCCGACTGAGCGCATCAGCAACATGATTAGTCTTCCCACTTCGGTATTCCAGGTTGAAGTGAAATTCTGCTAGGAGTTCCTGCCATCGGGCATGTCGGCCATTCAGCTTCGGCTGGGTCATGAAATGACTAACAACTGTGTTGTCTGTCTTGACAAGGAACGGGGATCCCAGCAAATAATGCCTCCAAAGGCATAAGTAATGAACGACAACTAGTAGTTATTTCTCATGGGCAGCGTAACGCCGCTCTGCATCCTTCAACTTCCGGCTCTCATATGCTACGGGATGACCATCTTGTAGCAAGACTCCGCCAAGAGCATAGTCGGAAGCATCCATTTGTACCTCAAATAGCTTGGCCAAATCAGGAAGGGCCAAGATGGGGCTACTAGACATAGCCGCTTTTAATGCGTTGAAGGCCTCCGCTTGTCTAGGACCCCAATCCCAAGGCGTGACCTTCTTGAGGATTTCTGTCAATGGCACTGCGATAAGGGAGTAATTCTTCACAAATCGCCGATAGAAATTGCATAGGCCAAGGAACGCCCTCAAGGCGTGGATATCCTTGGGTGGCGGCCAATCTATGATGGCTTGGATCTTTTGCTGGTCCATCTTGATCCGCCCTTCCTCAATGACATGTCCGAGGAAGTCGATCTATTTTTGAGCAAAGGATCACTTGGATAACTTTGCGTATAATTCATGCTCCCGCAACCGGGCTAGGACCTTCTGCAAATGCTCCAGGTGTTCTTCCAGTGTTTGGCTATAAACCAAAATCTCATCCAAATAGACCACCACGAATTCATCAATATACTCTCGGAAGACTTGGTTCATCAGGGTGCAAAATGTAGCTGGAGCATTAGTCAATCCAAACGGCATAACTAGGAAGCGAACGACCTATATTTTGTCACACAGGTCGTCTTGTGTTCATCGCCCTCAGCAATTCGGACTTGCCAATACCCTATCTTCAGATCAATTTTCGTGAACACCATTGCACTCTCCAATCTATGGAACAAGTCTTCCATGAGAGGAATAGGATACTTGTTCTTCACAGCGATTTTATTTAAAGACCGATAATCCACACAGAGTCGTAGACTACCATCATGTTTCTTTTGGAAAAGCACAGGGGACGACCCATACGGGGACTTGGAGGGTATAATGATCCTTGTGTCTAGCATCTCTGTCAATTGTCTCCGAAGCTCGGTGAGTTCGGGTAGTGACATTCTATAAGGTGCCTGGGCAGGTGGCTTCTCACCCGGCACTAACCCAATCTCATGGTCCACAGTGCGACTAGGCGGAAGTCGCTTTGGCATCTCCTGTGGCATGTGTAACGACCCGGTCAGTCGTTTTTAGAGTTAGTGCCTTTATCCCCTAATAACTATTTCTCCCATGTCTAATTATGCTATTGGAACTTGTCGGAGCGTTGAGTGGTGAAATCCGGAGTGGTTTTGGACACATAGTCCTTAAATGTGAATTTTAGCTTTTCGAATCAGGTCGTAGCTAGAACTGTGTGAAGACGGATCTAGAATGGAATTTTGTTGACTCAGTTAGCTCCATTGGGTGATTCCGGGGTTAGGAGCATGTTCGGAATGTGTTTTCGAGGTCGGTTGTAGATTTAGGCTTGAATTGGCGAAAGTTAGAATTTCGGCGATTTCGGCCGATAGGTGAAATTTTTGTATCGGACTCGGAATGGAATTCCGAAAGCAATAGAAGGTCTGTAATGTCATTTATGACCTGTGTGAAAAATTTGAGGTCATTCAGACGAGTTTAGACGTGATTCGGCATCGGATGTGGATTCTAGAAATTTCATATATTCTTAGGCTTGAATCTATGCATAATTCATGACGTTGATGTTATGAGGTATTTTTTTAAGGCTCGACCAAGTTTGAATGAAGTATTAGGGTTGATTGGTAGGTTTGGTTCAGGTCCCGAGGGCCTCGGGTGTGTTTCGAGTGTTCAAATGAGCATTTTTGGCCTAATAGCCTTAGCTGATTTTCTGGTTTTTCTGCAGCAGTATTTTGTTCTCTGCGATCGCAAGGGTTCACAGGTAAATGTGAGGGGTCCTGGGATTTGTTCTCTGCGATCGCAAGAAGAGGTCCGCGATCGCAGTGTGTTGGAATCTTGGTCTTCGCGATCGCATGACCTGGACCGAGGTCACGTAGAGTATTCTTGGTCTGGGAGAGTTTCAATATTTGTTCTACACAGTCGCGTGGCCCCAACCGCGATCACGTAGCTTTGGGTCGTGAAGGTCCGCGATCACAGTCACGCAATCGCGATTGCGATGAAGGTTTTTTAGGCGCGTGGCTGAATGTTCTCCGCGATCGCAACTATGTGTTCGCGATCGCATAGAAGAAACACTTGGGCAGAATATTAAAACCCCAATATGAGGGTTTATGTTATTTTCACCCTTTTTGAACTTGAGAGCTCAGGAGGGGAGATTTTTGGATGCTTTTGCACCTGGGTAACTTGGATAAGTGATTTCTATCCATTATAGATCAATTTCCATGATTCCAATCTTAAATTCAACCTTTAATTTCGAAAATTTTGGGTAGAAAATGGGAAAAATAGGATGAACTTCATATACCGAATTATTGAGTTTTGATTGGGTGTTTGACCTCCGATTTGAGAGATTCTTATATGGTTAGACTTGTGAGTGAATGAGTGTCCGGAAAATATGATTTTCACTCGATTCCGAGACGTGGGCCCGGGGGACTTTTTGAGCGAATTTCCTAATTTCGCGTATTAGCTTCGAACTTATTAGCTATTTTGTTTCCTTGAAATGATATTTACACTATGAAATCAAATTGACTAGATTTGAGCCACCCGGAGTTGGATGCTCGTGGCAAGAGTGTGGTATTGAGTTGATTAGCTCAGTCAAGGTAAGTGGCTTGCCTAACTCTGTGTTGGGGACTTCCCCTTAGTCATTTTTATACTGATTTTATTACGTGGACGTCGTGTACGTGAGGTGACGAGTGTGTACATGGATCATTATTGCTAAAATTCCACTTTTCCATCCATGAAATAACTCATTTTCATTCCTATATTATTATTTCCTGTCTTAACTGAGTAGTTAGCTTAAGAATAAGCATGCCTACCTGTCCTTACTTGATTTCCTCTTATCTGCTACTAGTTGCACCATGCTTAGGTAGTTTTACTCTATTCTTGCCTGTCGTTTTCCTGAACTATTTAATTAAGCCGTATCCGACATACTTCTGCAATGTATATTTAAATTGGGACTACGGACAGAGATCCGGGAGCTTTCCCCTCTGTACTGCATTGTATATTTAAATTGGGACTACGGATCGAGATCCGGGAGCTTTCCCCCTGTACTGCATTGCATATTTAAATTGGGACTACATACGGAGATCCGGGAGCTTCCCCCTATACTGCATAGCATATTTAAATTGGGACTACTGACTGAGATCCGGGAGCTTTCCCCTTGTACTGCATTGCATATTTAAATTGGGACTACTGACTGAGATCCGGGAGCTTTCCCCTTGTACTGCATTGCATATTTACTGTTGAGATATATGTTGTGCTGAGCCTGTGAACAACTATTTTTTGACCACACTCAAATTCTATACTATTTTTGCTAAAAATATTAATGTTATATCTAATCTTAATATTTTAATTTTTATCTTACTCTTAATAGGTTCTATTTAAGAAAATTAAAAATAATAAAATATTCACATTCTTAGAATATAAGATTTATTCCTATATTTAAATAGAAGAATATATATATATATATATATATATATATATATATATATATATATATAT
>ML371891.1:0-96052 GCA_005239525.1 Nicotiana knightiana | reverse complement strand
AATTCTGACCACACCTACAAGTCATAACACCTGAAACGAAGCTGCTCACGACTTCAAACCGCTTAACGACGCGCTAGAGCTCAAAATGACCGGTCGGGTCGTTACATTCTCCCCCCTTAAACCGACGTTCGTCCTCGAACGTGCCAAGAACTGCTCTGGAGTTATCTGAAATCACTGTTTAACACCTCGAGCACCTTCCCGTGCTATCACAACCCAACCGAGCACATTAGCTTAATCAAATCTGAAGATTCTTCTTTTATCCATATAATAAGCTCAGAACCTAGTTCCAACACTTGAAATTTTCTCTTGCCAGGACTAGTTCCAATATTTAAGTACTACATCAACTACCACACGATATACCAGATCATAATTGAATACCCTTGCTGAATAGGCACCATGCACCACATAACTCATCATTTGACCACAATGACGCTCCCTGAACCTTAATAGCCAAATTCCACGAATCTGATGCTCCCAATGCACCTCATAACAAATATACATACATCCTACTATAATGCTGACGATACAACCACAACGGAGGAAATTTGCAGAAATTCATACTCAACTGCAGAGTTAGCAAATCCTTGAATACCTTATCTTGACTAGAATCGTCACTTCCTTATGAACCTGAATAATGGTATTTGTTCTTGAATATACACTTCACATAACCTTATCACACTGATCCCTGATCATATAGTCCCGTCTCACCCAGTATGAACTGCTTAGACAACAAATCACCCCAAACATGGCCAACAACCTCACATGATACCACATCACGCTAATAGACCATAACTCGAACATGATAATAAGAAACGACTCAGGAAGGAACTATTCGACTCATGCAACTAATATGAATTCTTATAAGAAAATAGGAAGTAGAACACAAGAAAATAAATATAGGAACCTTACTCATCATCACACTGTTGGGGCGTGCAACCTGATCCAAATAACATAACTGTGGTGGCGTGCCACCCGATCCAAATATCATGCCCGTGGCGGCGTGCCACCTGATCCAAATAACATAACCGTGGCGGTGTGCCACCCGATCCAGATAATATAAAATTCACGTAAGGAAACATACATGGAGCTGAAGTGCTCACCATTACAAATTTCTGAATATCGATCATAAGCACGCTAAGTGCATAATACCATCCTGGGGAGACAGATAAAGCCATATGCTTACAAAACACGAGCACAACTGAGGTGTGAAATATACATATACTCTGGATCTCAAGATCCTTCCTGTTCACATAACATCATCACTATGCGGGACCTCAACACATAAGAAATTATCAAGCCGTTTCAAAACTCACACGGCACAATCATAATAACACATGAATTTGACGAAGATGGAACAACATCCGCTGTTCTAATAACCTTCCATGAAAAACACTCTACAGAAAGGAACATGCCTGGCTCATACGGAGCCCACAATCATCTCCATCCACATACATCGATCCACCTCGCTCGCACCAAACTTAGCTATTAGCTTTTACCTGGGTCCATATTAACCCACTTTCTCTCATAATACACGAGAACCATCAGTATCACTGGGACAAACACCCCATAATCCATAATGAATTGAAGAGAACGCTCTCTAGGCGTAAATTCTCAATTAAGCAATATTACACTTCTTTACACTCAGTCCAAATCTGAAATCCATCAAGTGACTACATGTCACACTTTATACAATCTTTTCGCGGTCATGCTTCCACGACCTTCCATAGAAGGCAACAAGTCTGCCCATCCATAACACTGGCCACACTAAGGCTGCAAAACACATCAAGAACCCATGACCAGGGTACAAAGCCTCTTTCATCGAATATCAATCTCAGGTGACACTGAAGATAACACCAGCTTACTCTGAACTTTAAAATCACTTTTTCTTACTCTTCCAAGCTCATGACATCCTTATTAACACCGAACCGCAATCTCGATTCTTACTCCCAGTTACATACTACTTACCGCACCTAACATGCCAATACGAGGCAACGCAAGAATTCCATCATAACTTCTGAACCACCAATAGGATGAAAACTTCATCACATAGAACCCTTTTACTTAACTCAATTCAAGAGAACCATCACAACACACGAGTGAATTCCCATAATCACCCAACATGCAAATCCTTAAGTAGCAGTCTATACCACCATAACCCTTCCGAGATCCACCTACACCTGACAGGCCATAGCACTCAAATGCTCCCACATGAGATCTATTACGACGGCCGACAAGCCCTGTACACACGCCGGCACCAACCACATGCATAACTAAATCACATCAAAGGAACCGATCACTGCCGCAAATGTGCCATTTCAACCATGGCTAATCAATCTATCTTCTTTTAATCATCTTCAATATCCTCAGGAATGATAAAAACTTCCTTCAACCCATAGCAAACTCAACCCTCACTCATCCCGAGTGACCTTGATTCACGAGACTATGCTGCCCAAATCCCGCAACCCGTCTCATACCCTTCTGATAATCTTTTCGTCAATCCGGAGTCTATTTCTCTCACTCCTCCAATGTTATCCTGCATGCTGAAACATATCATAGAACATTCCAACCATCCCACTTTTCTCAGAGATTGCTCCGCAAAAGCTCGATTCTCGATCATACTACTGCCTGAAATCCTTAAACGCCGTATTCTTAACTTTTGAACTCACTAGGACCGCTATTGAGAGTCACCCACTCTGACTGGCCCCGAATACAATCAACTCCAAGGTTCTCCTAGCACAGGAACACCTTTTTCAATGAAACACGTGACTGAGTCACTATCCTTACAACTCGCCCATGCCTTAAACATAAATTCTGAATCTTCCAAAGCCTAACCCTAGCCCGAGAGGGCTAGCTTTTGCACACATTCATCAAATCCCACACAAAATTACCATTTTACTCCTTTCTCTTAGCTGAAATAACTTGCCAATACGCCGACAATCCGCAACCCTCTGAGAATACAACCCTACGACCCAACTGCAGATGGTGGGACTTCCCCACTTTGCGACTTCTCGACTTCCGCTTCCTACACCTGGCCTCCTAGGAATTGAACAACCGCCTAGCCCCACTCCAAGATCATTCTTTGTAGCTCCCAAAGCACCAGATCACCACGACTTCAAGATCTCCGAAGATCATCTGTTCCCTAGCTGCCTCCATTACCGGCCTCTATCCGGCACTGAACCACAGCACCTCACGATCTCTGCCAACCGCATTCTTCAATGCTTTCTCTCAATACTCTGACCCCACGCAACCGAAGAACCCATAACACCAACAAATTAACACATTCCATTTGATAAATGACGACGATGACACGTCACAGGTGCATATCCCATCTCACTTGAAGACACCAAGTCTTACTACCTTATCAACCCCAACCGGACCATTCATAACCCAAATGCCCTTCCTCTGCCGACACAAAAGCACTGAAATCTCGAAATCAAACTCTGAGAAGACCTCCCTTCAAACCATTCATCACCCTCAACATACGGGTAAGCATTCTATCATCATAACGACACCGCGTGACAACCAATTGCAAACATCAGCACTAACCGAGCACAGTCCTAATGCTCCCAGAAACATAGCTACTGAGCTAAAATACATATTACCCTTTTGCAGGGCCATAACAACAGCTACGACCAATTACACATGGAAGCATCTCGAATTACATTCGTAGCACCATTTCCATTCCTCAAATTTCCTGATCCATAGCAAGCACTTCGCGACGCGTAAGATTGAGTAGGAATGAACATAGGCATGAGACTCAAAGGAATCAACTCGCACGATCAAGAATCAAGAAGGGAAGTACTCCTAAAACCCCTGTAGCCTCTCGAAGATAAGTACAGACGTCTCCATGCTGATCCGCAAGACTCTACTAGACTTGCTCATGACTCGTGAGACCTACGGGAACCTAGCGCTCTGATACCATGTTGTCACGACCCGAAATCCCTAAGGTCGTGATGGCGCCGGACATCAAATGTCAGGCAAGTCAAATCATTAATTAACTGAAATAGCTTTCCGGTTTAAAAACATTTATGAAAACACTTCCTTTCAATTCATTACATAATAGCCAAATAAAAGTCTGTTAATTAAAATAATGGTTTAAAGATTTCACTTAAGAAATTATATCCCAACACATATTCCAGAACCCGGTGTCGCAAGTGCATGAGAAATTTCTAAGAATTTATACAATCATTACAAAGCCTGTTCGAAATACAACTGGACAAGGAAATATAAACTGAAAGAGATATAGTATGAAAGGAGACTCTGTCAGCTACGGATCGCCTCCGGATGATGCAGCTCGCCTAAGTCTCCGAATCCTCCATATTTCTATGAAATTACATGTGCAATAAAAATGCACAACAAGTGTAGCATGAGTACAAAAACAAAGTGTACTCAGTAAGTCGCCCGCCTAACCTCAGAAAGGTAGTGACGAGAGGTAAAATTAGACACTTACTAGGGTCCGACAATATAATATATGACAGAATATGATGAAATGCAATAGACATGTAAGACAGTGAGCAGCGAGTACGTATCAAGTACAGAAATCCAGGTAACATTTGAGAATAAAAAACAATGTACACTTTCCTTTTTCCCAAATACATGTCAAGCCAATACCAATAGAATAGTACCAAATAGTCATACGCACACAAGGGTAAGACAACCGGCCGGAGTCATAAGATAGTCATGCCCGTGCACTGCCGAGGATCGAATGGCCCGTACCAAAAGTGCACCTCCCCACAAGGTACTCACATCTATGCACTGCCGAGGATCGAACGGCCCGTACCAAAAGTGCATCTCTCAACCTCTCTATGCACTGCCGAGGATCGAACGACCCGTACCAAAAGTGCATCTCTCAACCTCTCTATGTACTTCCGAGGATCGAACGGCCCATACCAAAAGTGTATCTCTCAATATAATAATCCTCTCTGTGCACTGTCGAGGATCGAATGGCCCGTCCCATAAATGCACCTCTCAATATAATAATCATATCTATGCACTGCCGAGGATCGAACGGCCCGTACCAAAAGTGCTTTCTAAATCCGTCGTGGCGTACGGCCCGCTCCCATGAGAGTAGGGGAAATAACACTCTGCTCGCGAAATGTAAATTGCGAAGCGGTCACATGCAGACATGCACAATCAACAATCTACCCCGAATATGTCGTGAACACAAATACTCAAGTAATAACCGATTTCTCTTTTAAAAACCAAAAAAAAAAATAGTATTTTAAATCCTTTTTTTTAAATTCACTTGCCGAGTTTTATATAACGTTTAATAACACAACCTTATTTGGAAATACAATTGCCGCGAAGGAAACAAATTCTCTTTTTAGATGATTTAGAAAATAAACTCCAATCTTCCTTAGTCATTAAATTACAATTTCGATTACATTAGCAGTCTAACATCACAGACAAGATCACAGGTACAACAGGTAAGGCATGCTAGTGGGTCCTAGGCTACCCGGACATGGCATAATAGTAGCTACGCACTGACTCCTGTCACCTCGCACATAAGTAGCCCCCGAAAGTAATGACATATACTTAATAAATTCACCTAAGGGGACGATTCCCCCTCACAAAGTTAGAAATGAGACTTACCTCGCTCCGAAATTCCAACACCGGCTTCCAAGCCCTTCTGATGACTCCAACGGACGCACAACGCTCCGAAAATACCACATAACGGCAAAGCAATGAAAATTCACCCTAATACTCACAACAAATTCAAATTATATACTTTCCCAACCCTGCTCAGAGAAATGACCAAAATGCCCTCAGGCTCACGTGCCCGAAAATCTAAAATTCTCGAAGATCATTCTACCCATAACCCTACTAGTTCAATCATGCAATTTACTCTACATTCCATACTCAAATTCGTGGCTAAATTCCAGATTTACATTTTCTAGGTTTCTTCAAAATTTTCCCAAATTCCTATCAATTTCCATGCATATAATCTTGTATTTATCTAACGAACGGAAGGAATTTATTTACCTTGATGCCTGACGAGAATCCCCATTGAAATGCTCTCCAAAAATCGCCCATGACAATGAAAAATGGGTGAGAAATGATATAAACCCGTCTTTAAAACATTCTGCCCAGGCCTCTTTCGCACCTGTAATCCAATGGCCGCTCCTGCGGCTCCGCACCTGCGGAAATTCCATCGCAGGTGCGGCTCTGACTCAACCCAGCATTTCTTGCTTCTGCGGTCCATTCTTCACAACTACGCTTCCGCAGGTGCGATCCATCTTCCGCACCTGCGGCTTCCTCAGCTCCAGCCCAGACTCGCACCTGCGGTCAAAGCCTCGCAGGTGCGCTTACACCAAATGACAGCAACCTTCAGCCTTCTCCAACTTCAAATATTGATCTGTCAATCACCCAGAATCCACCCAAGGCCCCCAAGACCCCGTCTAATCACACCAACCTGTCCCAAAACATGACGCGGACTTGCTCGAGCCCTCAAATCACATCAAACAACGCCGAAATCATGAATCGCACTCAAATCCAATTCTTTAAGAACATAGAATTTCAAACATCCACATCCGACGTCGAAACCTATCTAACCACACATGATTGACCTTAAATTTTGCACCCAAGTCATATTCAGCATTATGGACCTGCTCCAACTTCCGAAATCGTATTCCGACCTCGATATCAAAACTTCTACTTCTAGTCGGATTTCTCAAAAACCTTCAAATTCCTATCTTTAGCCAAATGGCTTCAAAATGACCTACAAACATCCAAATTCATTTTCGATCGTGCTCCCAATTCCAGAATCACCATACAAAGTTGTTCCTAGACTCGGAATCCCAAACGGACATCAACGACACTGAAATGCACTTCAAGCCCAAATTTATGAAATTTTTCTAAAATTCTAACTCCCACAATATACGCCGAAACGCTCCCGAGTTATCCAAAACCCGATCCAAACATACGCCCAAGTCCGAAATCTTCATACGAAACTGCAAGAACCTTCAAATCCTGATTTGGAGGTCCTTTACCCAAAATTTCAATCTTAATCCATTTCTCCAACTTAAGGCTTCTGTAATGAGAATTTTCTTTCCAAACCAACTCTAAACTTCCCGAAATTCAATTCCGACCACACCTACAAGTCATAACACCTGAAACAAAGCTGGTCACGACTTCAACCCGATGAACGACGCGCTAGAGCTCAACACGACCGGTCGGGTCGTTACATCATACGAAGCAAAACAAACAGTATACTCACAGAATAAAATCACTATAGGCAAGTTTTCTAACATGCGATGGCAAACTTAAACATTTAGACATATTTTAGCACACAATTTCTAGGCATAAAACAAAACCTATGGGCATGTTATCTAACATAATAGTAGCAGAAAACCTAAAGGCATGTTATCTAACATAATAGTAGCAGAAAACTTAAAGGCGTGTTATCTACCCACAAAATATCAAATAAACCCATTTCCCAATTTTATTATCACCCCAATTGTTATTACAAATAATTATTACAGAACAGAATCAACTGAATAAATTACAAAGTGTGTAAACTATAGGAAGCCTGCAGCAGGCTTAAAACAACATCTGGAACAGGCCCTTTAATTCACGACTTCTCCAAAAAGCCAGTGTTCATAGAACCACAAAGTGATTGACTCACTTCTGTTTTAAAACACAAGCATACCAAGTCCATTCCTATAGTGTGTCAGAGTTCCCAAGGACTTCATGAACCCTGAGCAGTGCTCACACCAAGAAGGCCAAGGAAAATACTCAAATTATTTCAGCAAAGATTTCTGGGATTCAAAAGAGTGCAGGGCAGGATTTGGAATCAGGCTTAGGGGTAGAGTCACACATAGAAATAGAGATAAACACTTTGAAACTAATAAGTTGGAAGCTGACAACTTTGAAACTTTAACAAGAGACCCAAAACATGCTTCACAAAGGTAGTATAGGATTCAAATTAAGACAAGTTATATAGAAGAAATTCACTGATCAATCATGAAACATACAACCTACTAGTGATTAGTAAGAACTAATAGCATAATGAGCACAGAGTCAATGGAATGACATACTAACACATTCAAAAACAAACTAAGAGATACATGCTGAACCAGTCTTAGGGAAATATATTAGACATACTTGAAGATAGTCTTAGTACACATGATTACGCAGGTTCGATCAATTAATCTACTAAGTTAAACAAGTCTAACACACATAGAGAGCAAGGAATCTAGTAGCATATTGAACAATTGAAATGGTAGAGAGGTTTCAGTGACTTACTAGTTCGAATGAAACAGAGAAAGGTTAAGAAATGGGGCAGTGATCATCAATAGCAACAAACAACAATGGAGATTTTTGTCCTTGGTTTCCAGCCGGCCAGGAATCAAAACAGAATATATTAGTAGTATAGAGTATATAGTTTTAGTAGTGAAAGTAGTTTTGAGTTCTTCCTTTTTTTTCTTTTTCTAAGGGAAAGAGGGAAGGGGTTTAAATAGCATTAGAATAGGTGCATAAACATGGAAATAATCAATCAACTAATTAAGGAAATAACTCAGAACATTATTAAGGTAAGCCAGAAATAACAGTGCATAGACACGTAAACTATAGTCACAGTGATTTAAGGAATCAGACAAGTCTGGGAATCAAAGACTCTTAAATTAAAGGTGTCGCGCCCCCTTTTCCTCACGAAATCGGGTCTCAACATTTTTGGGACAAATCCTCTTTTTGGGATGGGTTAAAGGAATTGGAAGAGTCGCCACCTAACGGATTAAGGTGCGTTAGGGCACCTAGAGCAGATAAATCATATAACTATTTTACATCACCAGACATCGGGTAATGAATCAAATTACCTTGAGGGGAAGGTGTTAGGCACCCCTCGAGGTGCACAAGGGGAAGAAAACAATTTGAACAAATACAATATTCAATCTATTTTTTTAAGCAGGAGTATATAAAGGGGGTGTCCTAAGTTTTTTAGCCTATAGGATCACCCCGTGCAATACTTTGTAAGTCCCTCAAAGCAGGGTTTTACTCATAGTTCTTAGCACATGGACTATCATCTCCTTACTACCCGATTACTATCTTTAAGTTATTACTTAAGCGTCCTAGTTGATTCTAACTCATCTTCTATGTGTGCACTACCCGTCTCTTATCTATGGCCCTGGAGGTATTAGGAACTCTATTTGGGATAGTTCTAGACCAACCTATATTGCTTAAAATGTGAAAGCTAGGCGACTAACAAAAAATAAATAGGACTTTCAGATAAGGAACAAGTATGGGCTCACATTGACCTCTGCACATACACAACAAAAGCACGCAAACTTTATTAATTTGGAATCCTATAGGTATGATATCTATGTGGTAAAACAGAATGCCGAGGCAGTTTTATTAAGGCGAGCATTACGACCTATTTGTTTGCCTACTCATTTTATTCAGCATGAATCTGGGCACTTCAGGCAGTAATATATCACAATTATAAACCCAGAATCATTATTAAATCCTACAGATATATTATCTAAGTGATTGACAGTAGCGAGTGAATTCAGAATCGACCAACAGGATCCTATAGGCATGATATCTATGAACTAATTATTTACAGACCTATAGGCATGATTTCTAGGTGTAGCACGAATTTAATCTATAGAGATAGGTTTTTATTTCCTTTTTCAATCCTATAGACATGCTTTCTAATTGCTGAATTGATTTAAATACTATAGGCAAGATTTCTAAGTTTGAAACTGATTTTAGTCCTATAGGAATGATATTTTTATCGTTGGATTGATTTAAACCCTAGAGGCAAGATTTCTAAGTTTGAAACTGATTTTAGTCCTATAGTCATGATATCTATTAACTGTATATGGGCAGAATTTAACCAGATTGCCAGGAAAGATAATTATCTCAATCCACAAAGTCTTATAGGCATGATTGCTAATGCACATTTTTTGAAAACATGTATAGACCCTATGAACATGATTTCTAATGTACATAATTAAACGAAAGTCCTACAAGCAGGATTTCTCGTATGCAAATGTAAAATCAGGATCAAAATGATCATGAAAGTCTTATAGGTAGGATTTCTAAACACAACATGGTGCTCACATAGTTCAATCAACATAATTAAATCCTATAGGCAGGATTTCTACCCAGTTTTAACAAAAGATGTAAGTAAAAATCCCTCAGCTTCACTAAATATTCCAATATATGTTATTACAGCCCAAAATATCAAACGAATTACATAATGGTAATAGTTATACTATAGGGAGCCTTCGTAGGCCCAAATAAACCTGGGAACCAGACCTTCCACCATAACAATAGCATAGTAATTCCTCCAGAGGTTTCCAGGGTGTCAACGTTCCCAAGGGCCTCAGGGGACCCAGGGCAATGCTCACACCAGAACCACACATTCAGAAAGCAATTCATAAGATATTGGAAAACCAGCCCCCAGTGTGTCAGAGTTCAGAGGAGTCTCATGTGGACCCTAGGTAGTGGTTACACTGGGGTGGTTGAGAACCTAAGGGACTAGGAGTGGCGTTTAAAAACCAGTACATGAAAGGGAGAAGGGGTAGGTTTTAAAACAGTTGGATTTAAGAAGAAACAAGATTCAGAACATAGAGTTGCAAGCAGAACTGCACCAAGAAAAACAAACATAATTCATGCTCAAATACATAACTCAAATAAATTGAAGTCTAGTTAAACTAAATACTCATGCTAGTACTTAAGACAATCATGGCTTCATCACAGAAGAAGTTAGGCAAATAATTGAATTGGACAAATACATGAAATAAACAGACAGGGTAGAGGAGTTAAGCAACAAATTGACTGATTACATGTTCATGGTGTGCAAAGTTAAGAATAGGTATATAATTAACAAGCAGTGCACGAGAGAAATCAAATCTTAGGCTAACTTATGAGAGGATTCATATTATTCAAAACAACTTAATCCTAAATTGACAGTGTTACTAAATGAGATCATATAATCATGTGAAAGACAGAATCATACGGGGAATTGATACAGGCTAGTCAAGAAAAGTGTAAAGAATGGAATTGCAAAGGTTAGGGCATACCAGTTAAGTAAGAAAATAAGCAAGTATGCCACAGCAGGGAAATCCCAGAATAACTTGGCCTTGGCTTTCAGCCGGCCAAAACAAGAGAGACTTAGCACATAAATCAGAACACTAGAGAATTAGAGAGCTTAAGTTTTTGAGAGATTATGAGAGTTCGAGTCTGTCTAAGAGGGGAGGGAGAATGGGTTTAAATAGCACGGAATTAAGCAGAGAAATAAGGTAACCGATCAAGCATACACAAATAAGGAATGAAAATAAGCCGGGGTTCAATCAATTAACAGTCATAACAGCATGTAATCAGGCGAGTACCACTCAAAATAAGGAAAGTGTCGATTAACATGCAGTCTCAAAGCAAACAGTCATAACATGTATGCTTGATCGGTTCCCTTATCTGATAGAGTTGGCCGTGACACACTGCATACATCCTCTTTCCGTCTATGAGGGCTAATTGCTCATAGCGGTTCCTTATCTATTATGCATTGCTGAGTTCAGCTTCTTGTATGATTCTTAAAGAAGTAATTTCTACCTTTGCGGGAATGACAACTTCGGTACCATAAACCAGCAGATAGGGAGTTTCCCCGGTTGATGTACGGACTGTGGTACGGTATCCCAGTAAGGCGAATGGTAATTTCCCATGCAATTGCTTGTGATTCTCTACCACTTTCCTTAGTATATTCTTGATGTTTTTTTGGCGGCCTCCACGGCTCCATTCATTTGTGATAACTTGGATTTTTTCCTCGTTTTTCGTCCCCTTATACATGAATTTTGGATATAATGGTACACAAAGTGGCCCCGAAAGCTTATATGTTGTGCTTGTTGCAGGACTGAACCAGAAATGAAGAAAATCAGTCTAAAATATGCTCAAAACAGGAGTGAATCTGGCACAAGGATCAAACACAACAAAGATGATCAAGAAAAAGGCCACCGCGGTGGCGGTTCTCATTTCGCGGTCCGCGGTGGCATTCCAGTGAGGTTGAAAATAAGGCAAGTGTCCACCGCGGCCGCGGTCCTCATTTCGCGGTCCGCGGTGGCGTTCCAGTGAAGATTAAACACAAGGCAAGTTTCCACGGCGGCCGTGATCCTCGTTTCGCGGTCCGCGGTGGCATTCCAGTAAGGGTGCAGGCCATGAAAATTCTCACCGCTGTTCGCGGTCTGTATTTCGCGGTCCGCGGTCGATCTTACCAGCAGCTCAGCAGCCTCATTATTTTTGTCGACCGCGATTAGCCTAATAGGAAATTAGGGCATTATCAAGAGATTGGTAGTCCCAATCAATTGGGTTAAACCCAGAAATGGTAAAACCCTACTTGAGCCCTAATTAACGGGTTAAACCTCGAGAGAGTAATACCNTTTTCATGACTTGGGTCTTTCTTGAGAAAGAAGACTTGAGTCTAGAAATTAGCCTAATAGGAAATTAGGGCATTATCAAGAGATTGGTAGTCCCAATCAATTGGGTTAAACCCAGAAATGGTAAAACCCTACTTGAGCCCTAATTAACGGGTTAAACCTCGAGAGAGTAATACCCCCACCTAAGCCTTAAGTGCTTGATTAATTGGCACTCAATTGGCCTCGAGAGGGGCAATTAGAATAAAATCACTCAAACTACCGAGAGGTATAGAGTGAGCAGCTTTGTGCATTGGTTATAGATGTATCCCTAACCGACTCCCCAACCTTAGAATTGAACCCCGTTGTGTATCCACCTAGGAAAAGTTCACGACCCTAGTGCCTTTATCAATATCTGAAAACAACAACAAAAAAAAATTAGTCAGTAATTATCTTACAAACAATAGAGTATATTTAGCATAGTTCAACACCAAAAAATGTTTAGAAGTGCAATTAGAAACACTCGAGCATTTTAGATCACTCCCATTATAGACTCCTTGTGGATTCGATCCCGACCATTCGGGTAAAAGCTACACGATCCTTGCCTTCCTACTTATATAGTAGTGTGGGTGAGGCGTGATCACTTTTTGGCGCCGTTGCTGGGGAGCTCTAACGGTGTGACTATCTTTGTGACTAGAAGCGTAGTGTGTTCTTCTTTCCTTCTTTTTTAACTTCCTTGTTTTATTTACTTAGGTACAATGGCTGATCCTCTAGGAAATGTGATTCCGGGGGAGGAGGTTTATGACAACCAAGAGGATGAAATTAATCAACTTCCTCCACAAAGAAGTGTCGATATGCCAATATACATTATGATGTCTCAGACCCTCCCCCACCTCCAGCTCCTAGAGCTTCCCCTCGGGTCCTTCCAAACGAGGGGTACGCTAGTGCTATAGTCACGCCAAGTATTTGAGCGGGGAACTTCCAAATCACAAATGTGATGCTCAATCTCCTAGAGCAAAGAGGACACTTCACCGGGGCCGCGCACCAGAATGTCGATAAGCATCTCAAAGGCTTTGTTGATACCTGTTGGAGGAGTAAGCAAACTAATGTGTCGGAGGATGCATTACGGTTACGGTTGTTCCCGTTCTCATTTGGGGGAAAGGCATTGGATTGGCTTGAGTGTCTCCCAAACCATTCTATATCTATTTAGGACGAGCTCGCAGATAAATTTATTGCAAAGTTATTTTCCCCAAGCCATATGAAAGCCCTTCGAGATGAGATTTTGGCATTCAAACAAGAGCCAAACTATCCCCTACATGAAATATGGGAATGCTATAGAACCATGGTCAAAGAGTGTTCGAACAATGACATGGCCGAGGCTATGATACAACAAACCTTCTACCGGGGAATCAACACGGTAAATCAATGTGTGGTCAACTAATTGGCCGGTGGTAATTTTATGACGTTGACGTACCCGGAGGCATGTGAGATTCTTGATGAAATGGCCGACACATCTTCGGCTTGGCAAAGTAGAGAAAATGTGCCTCAAGGGGAAACCGGTGTGAATACTCTCCACAAGGAACTCCAAGAACAAGGGCAAGCAATTTCCGAGCTCACAACAACCATGAACCAACTTGCTAAAGCCCAACTCCAACAATTGCAAGGGCCGAAGCAAGTAAATACTATGGAAGGAGTGCATATGCAAGGAAACCAAAGGAGGTCCCGGGGGAATGTTAGGCAACATCATGGTGATCAAAGTGATCAAGGGCCAAGTGGTCATGAACAAGACGAAAATTATGATGACCAAGATGAGGATGTTATGTATGCAAACAACTACCAAGGGCAAGGTAATACTCAAAGCTGGGGGAATCAAAATCCACGGAACTGGAACTGGAATAATAACAATGCTAGGAATTGGAGCAATACCAATGATCGTTAATGGAACAACAATAATGACTGACAATGGAGGAACAACAACGAAGGGAATTGGAATGGAAGAAATAACAACAACAATTGGGGAGGTGAAGGTAATCGGGGGTCCGGTTTTCAAAGGCCCCCGATGTACCAACAACCAAACAACCTTCCGCCATATCAATCTCATGGACAAAGTTCTTCAAGCTCGAATATGGGTCGGATAGAAAACATGTTCAAACAGATGATGGAGAGAAATGCAGAATCCGATGCCCAGTTATCCTCTCACACTACTTCTATCCGAAATCTTGAAGTACAAATGGGACATATTTCACATGCCTTAAACACACGCCCGAAGGGTGCACTACCGAGTGATACGGTAGTGAACCCCAATGGTTGGAACAATAACAAAACCGGTAATTCCATGGCGGTAACTACTCAGAGTGGAAAAGGTGGTGAAGCAAGTACTTCAGGGCCAAAGAAGGTTGCTGTCGATGATGAAGTTGTACCCCAAGATGAGTTACCAGTTGATGTGGAACAAGTAATGGATGAGACAATTGAAGGTGAGGTGATAATTGACATACATGACAATGGGGAAGATTTGGGTAGAAATGTGAACCCGTCTGGGGAACACATAATGGACATGCCGGAACCGGTGGTCCCAAAGGCACCATTGCCTAGGCCACCTCCTCCCTATCCTCAGAGATTGGCAAAATAGAAGCAAGAGACCCAGTTTAAAAATTTCTTTGATATGATGAAGAGTCTCACCATAAATGTTCCATTGGTTGAGGCCCTGGAGCAAATGCCAGGATACGCTAAGTTCATGAAGGACTTGGTGACAAAAAAATGGTCCATGGAGTGTGAGACCATTAAGATGACTCACCAAGTGAGTGCTATTGTTCACTCCATGGCACCAAAACTTGAAGATCCGGGTGCCTTCACTATTCATTGCATGATTGGGAGTGTAGACTTTACAAAAGCCCTGTGTGATCTTGGGGCAAGCATAAATTTGATGCCATATTCTGTGTTCAAGACTTTGGGAATCGGACAAACTAGGGCGACCACTATGCGCTTGCAAATGGCAGATAGATCAATGAAGAGGACCCTAGGTATTATTGATGAATTCTTAGTGAGAGTGGACAAGTTCATATTGCCGAAAGATTTTGTTATCCTCGATTGTGAGGTTGATTTTGAGGTCCCTATTATCTGGGGGAGGCCTTTCCTTGCCACCGGGAAGGCCTTGGTCGATGTTGAAGCTGGGGAACTTACATTCAGAGTAGGTGATGAAAAAGTGGTCTTCCATGTATGCAAATCTATGAAGCAGCCCAACAGTACTTAAGTTTGCTCTTTTATGGACCTCGTGTCTGAGGTTATTATTGACGATGCCAGTGCTATGATCCATGTTGATGATCCTGTGGAGTTGGCCTTGTTGAATCACGAGGACTCAGTGGTAGATGGTGTTCTTGAGAGTACCCATGACCTTCAAGGCATGGGGTCTTACTCTTATGCTCCCAGAAAATTGTCCTTGGACTTCGAGAACAGGAAGACCCCACCAACAAAGCCATCCATTGAAGAACCTCCGAATCTGGAGTTGAAGCCACTTCCTTCCCACCTCAGGTATGAATACCTTGGTTCCTCTTGTACTTTACCATTCATTCTTTCCTTTTGCCTAACCCAAATGCAGGTTGACTCAACTTTAAAAGTGTTAAGGAGGAGGAAGAAAGCAATCGGTTGGACCTTGGCGGATATTCGGGGTATTAGCCCCGCCTTTTGCATGCATAAGATCATATTGGAGGATGGAGCCAAAAATTCCGTGGAACAACAAAGAAGACTCAATGAAGCTATGCAAGAGGTGGTGAAGAAGGAGATTATAAAATGGCTTGACGCGGGTGTTGTCTATCCAATTTCGGATAGCGCTTGGACTTCTCCGGTCCAATGCGTTCCGAAAAAGGCTGGAATGACAGATATAAAAAATGATAAAAATGAGCTTATTCCTACAAGGACGGTTACCAGATGGCGGGTGTGCATGGACTACCGCAAGCTCAACATGGTAACCCGCAAAGACCATTTTCCTTTACCATTCATGGATTAAATGTTGGATAGGCTCGCAGGCCGGGCCTTTTATTTCTTCCTCGACGGGTATTTTGGATATAATCAAATTTTGATAGCCCCGGAGGATAAATAGAAGAATACCTTTACTTTCCCATATGGCACTTTTGCCTTTGCTCGCATGCCATTCGGACTCTGTAATGCCCCGGCTACTTTCCAAATATGTATGATGGCAATCTTCACCGACATGGTGGAGGACTTTCTGGAAGTATTTATGGACGACTTTAGTGTCATCAGGGATTCTTTCGACGAAAGTTTTGGTCATCTTGATAGAGTCCTCGCTCGGTGTGAAGAAACAAATTTGGTCTTGAATTTGGAAAAATGCCACTTTATGGTGGAGGAAGGAATCGTTTTGGGCCATAAGATTTCAAATAATGGCACTGAGGTTGATAAGGAAAATATCGAGGTTATTTCAAAGTTTCCACCACCTATTTCAGTGAGAGGAGTCCGTAGCTTTCTTGGCCATGCCGATTTTTACTGGCGGTTTATCAAATATTTCTCTAAGGTAGTGAATCCATTATGCAAGTTGTTAGAGAAGGATGCTAAATACAGTTTTGATGAGCATTGTATGCAGGCTTTTGAACTCTTAAAACACAAGCTCACTACCACTCCCATTATAATGGTGCCGGATTGGAGTGCACCATTTGAGCTTATGTGTGATGCAAGCGATGTTGATGTGGGTGCTGTGCTTGGGCAAAGGGTGAACACAGTGTTTCATCCAATCTACTATGCCAGCAAGGCAATGAATTCTGCTCAAATGAACTACACACTCACGGAGAAGGAGCTTCTAGCTATAGTCTTTTCCATGGAAAACTTCCGCCCTTATTTGATGGGTGCCAAGGTCATAGTTCACACTGACCATGCAGCACTACGGTACCTCATGACCAAGAAGTATTCCAAGGCAAGACTTATGAGATGGGTGTTGTTATTACAAGAGTTTGATTTAGAGATCGTGGACCGAAAAGGGAGTGAGAATCAAGTAGCCGATCATTTGTCCCGGTTGGAAGAGCAAGGACGCCCTTGTGACGGACTTGAGATCAATGATAGTTTTCCGGATGAACAACTCCTTTCAATGTCAATGCTAGAGATGCCCTGGTTCGCGGATATTGCTAATTTCCTCATCACTGGAGTTGTCCCTTGTGAGCTCTCTTCTAACAAAAGGAAGAATCTTCGAAGGGATAACTTGGATTTCTATTGGGACGAGCCTTATTTATTCAAGATTTTCACCGATGGGGTGATCCGACGATGTGTAACGGAAGAAGAGGAACTAGCTATCCTTGAGTCCTGCCACTCCTCACCGTATGGTGGTCATCACGGAGGGGTGAGAACTGCTTCTAAAGTGCTTAGTTGTGGGTTCTTTTGGGCCACTTTGTATAAGGATGCTAGTGACCTAGTGAAGAGGTGTGATGAATGTCAAAAAGCCGGGGGAATTTCCAAGAAGGATGAGATGCCTTTAAATTAGATTCTTGAGGTGGATATCTTTGATGTTTGGGGCATCGACTTCATGGGGCCATTCGTGAGTTCATGTGGGAACACGTACATCTTGGTTACGGTTGAGCTCAAAACAGGAGTGAATCTGGCACAAGGATCAAACACAACAAAGATGATCAAGCAAAAGGCCACCGCGGCCGCGGTCCTCATTTCGCGGTCCGCGGTGGCATTCCAGTGAGGTTGAAAATAAGGCAAGTGTCCATCGTGGCCGCGGTCCTCATTTCGCGGTCCGCGGTGGCGTTCCAGTGAAGAGTGAGCATAAGGCAAGTGTCCACCGCGTCCGCGATCCTTATTTCGCGCTTCGTGGTGGCGTTCCAGTGAATATTAAACACAAGGCAAGTTTCCAGCGCGGTCCGTGGTAGCATTCCAGTAAGGGTGCAGGCCATGAAAATTCTCACCGCGGTCCGCAGTCCGTATTTTGCGGTCCGCAGTCGATCTTACCAGTAGCTCAACAACCTCATTATTTTTGTGGACCGCGGTCGTGTTTTCGCGGTCCGCGATGGTCCCGCAGGGGCATTTTTGTCCGAAAATTTGGCAAACTATAAATAGACTATTTTGTAATTTCTTTACAAATCTGGTAATTTCTGAAGTAGAGAGAACGTGAATATTTTAGGGTTTTCATCTTTCTAGATTTGTTCTTGCATTTTTAACATTGAAACTTCAATTTCATTGTTAAGAATCAATTAAATGGGTTCTTCTTCTTCTCTATCGTTGTTTTCATCTTTGATTATGAGTAGCTAGACCCTTTAGCTAGGGTTGTGGCCAACCCTAGTGTGGGTATGTAATGGGTTTTTGAAATTAAGGTTGGGGTTAGTCCAAATAGGTTCATGTTAGTCCCTTGGAATACAATTACACTGATTAATCGTGTACGTCTTAGCTAAATAAACACTTTAGCGTAGAAAAGTCAAATAATTGGACACCCTAGGTAGAAACCCATTTCGCGCTCCGCGGTCTTTTTCTCGCGGACCGCGGTTCTTGTGTTTACAAACCCAAATAGCTTTTTTGCGGTCCGTCTTCAACTTTTTGCGGTCCGCAGTCCCTGTTATCCAGAACTGATACTTTACTGTATCTTGCTTCGCGGCCGCGGTCAGTTTCGCTTTGGGCTTGACTGTGGTGTCAAAGCTTCTTGGTGACCTCCTGGTCTTCACAGTATAGTGTCAGATAATGAGGAAAAGGGTAAGAAGTATCACCTGTGCAGACAACCCGGCTAATGACCTCAGACATCACATTCCCCACATTGATGGGGTACCCAGCCATGATAGATGAAACTAGCACAGCCCGACTGAGGGGGAGGGTCTGGTCATGATGTGTCGGGTCCAGATGCATACAAAAGTTTCCCACCCTTTTGCTTCAAAGTTAAGGGTCTTCCTGGTGATAGTCTTCTCAGCAGTCAGTCACTCTGGAGTCTCCCCAGGCTTAGCCAAGTGTAAAGCCAACCAATTTCTAGCAGCATCTTTTTCTGTCAGTTTCTTCCGGTACAAAGTATCATCTACAGCTGTGGCAGACTCAGCTGCTCCTCCCCCACCACAGGTCCCACAGTCCGTTGAGGAAACTCTGAAAGAAATTTTGGAAAACCAGAAGAAAATCCTGGACGCGGTGGGTGCACATGAGAGTGCATTGATAGAGCTGGCCAAAAAAACAAAGAAGTTGAGGAAGACTAGGGCGTCAAAGGAGGAGGTGGCTAAGTTGAGAAAGGAGGTGGACAAGCTAAAGGGTGATCAGATTCCTTTAGAGATGCTTCTAGAAGACCCTACAGAGCCACAACCACAACAGTCAGTGCGGGAGGAGGATCCAGTGAGGCCACTGAAGAAGAGGAAGGTTATGCCCCGTGCTCAGGACATCAGACTTGTACTAGCAGACCCTCCCACAGAGCAGACTCAGGCACAGATCTAGGTGGCCCAAACCACCGGATCTCCATCACAGGCAGTAGCAGACCCTGCTCCTTCACAGCCAAAGCCAGCATCAGATCCAGCTCTTTCACAATTCCAGTCTCAAGCAGATCTTATCCCCTCACAGGCACAGCAGCAGGGACCACAGCAGGCCAAGGGCCAATAGGGAGTTTTCTTTACTCTCTCTCTCTCCCATATTTTGTGCACTATTTTTGTTATATAGCATTGAGGACAATGTTATCGCTTAGCTGGGAGAGTGTCCCTATAGGCATTTGATTTTGGTTACATTGGGTTGTATAATGCAAACAATATTTTCTTTCTTTTTATTTATGTTATTTTCCATTTTGGTATGTATAAGTTAACTATCCATTGTAAATATTCATCCCCTATGTATATTCATCTAATTCCCCTAGTGTACATATTCATTCTTTCCCACGCACTTTACTTTACGCATTTTTTCTATTTTATAGATTCTTATTTTTCTTTCATAGCTTCTTGTTTGGTTTTCTCGCGAGCAATAAACCTTTGGTTTTCTTAATGCCACAATTTTTCCAAAGGTGGAATTTGTGTGAACTGGGTGGCTCTTCCCAAGGATGGACGGTGTGACAACCTTCTTAAGGGTTTGAGTCTGTTTTTCCTTTTTGTTTTGTTTTGTTTTTCAATAAAGGTGCCTCAAGAAAAGCTTCACTTGGGCCTAACACAGTTGCCTTTGATCCCATGGTCAAAGACAAACCGTTGTGTTTAGGATGGTGATAGTGATGATCTTGAGACTCTTGTGTTGGCCGATAATCATCGGGTGGTTCTTCGAGACCATTTTTTGTTACTCAAAACACAACTAAGGTCGTTGTGGGCCCTCGGCTCGGTTTCTGTGTCAATCCTTTAGCTGTGAGTGGTGAGAGATTCGTAATTGCAAGTCCAAGTTCCATGCCAATAGTCTAGAACTTGCCCTGAGTGTTGTCTTGGCGAAATTCTAGGTGTAATTTGACTTGAGAAGTGATTATAGGCTTTTCTTGGCTTGAACAAAGAATTGAACGCTTCCATGACCTTTCAAAAGATATATTCCCTAGGCAATCCTTTTGAGCCTTAAGCCCTTTCTTTAAAAAAAAAAAAAGTTACAAGCCTTCAACCATTCTTTTACCCTCTCTTGGCACCCGATCCTTCCTTGGAGCTAGGCAAAAAGCATAAGTTTGGAGGAGAGATGAGGGATGTGATGAAGTGAAAAAGAAGGCACAAAAGAAAGAAAACAGAAAAGTCAATGAAAAAGAATGAAAAGAAAAGAATGAACAAAAAGAATAAATAAAGGGAATTGATGAAAAAGCGATGCCAAAAGTTTGGAAAGCATAAGAAGAAGATGGAATTGATGAGAAAGTGTCTCTCCAACCCTACAAAATATAAAAGAACTCAAAGAGTCAAGAAAAAAATGTGAGAACGATTAAAAATGAAGTGTTTAAGGAAAGATAAGATCCACTATGACCAAATACTTCATACCCGTAACCAAAAGCCTTCATCATGATTCCACAAAAGCCCTATATGATCTCAGGTCGAGTGAAACCTGCATTAGTGGTGATTTACACAAAAGGGCAAGCCTATGGTACTTTGAGCCGAACGTGGGACTTTTTCCTTGATGAGAGATGAGCGATTCCCCATACTCCTCGTTCTGAGTGTCATTATTCTAAAGGTGAGGTGCTTAGGGAAAGTCATGGAATAAGAGTCTGGGATCCACACTGACAGAGGTAGTAGTTAAAATTTCACTGATGAGTTGGAACAACCATTGAAGCTCTTGTATCACACTTGAAACTATGGTTTTGAAAATTTCAAGCATTGTCAATGATTCATTTGCATTAGGGGCTATGGTTAGTCCCAATTGAGTCTAGTTTAAGTCACCATTAGTTCAGCCGAATTTTTGGAAAATCTATCATAGGGTGGGGCTTATTTTGTTTGCTTGAGGACAAGCAAGAGCTTAAGTTTGGGGGAGTTGATAACTTGGATTTTTGCCTCGGTTTCCATTCCCTTATACATGATTTTGAATATAATGATACACAAAGTGGCCCCGAAAGCTTATACGTTGTGCTTGTTGCAGGATTGAACCAGAAATGAAGAAACTCAATCTAAAATATGCTCAAAATAGGAGTGAATCTGGCATAAGGATCAAACACAACAAAGATGATCAAGCAAAAGGCCACCACGGCCGCGGTCCTCATTTCGCAATCCGCGGTAGCATTCCAGTGAGGTTGAAAATAAGGCAAGTGTCCACCGCGGCCGCAGTCCTAATTTCGTGGTATGCGATGGCGTTCCAGTGAAGATTAAACACAAGGCAAGTTTCCACCGCAGCCGCGGTCCTCGTTTCGTGGTCCGCGGTGGCATTCCAGTAAGGGTTCACCGGAGTCCGTATTTCGCGGTCGGTGATCGATCTTACCAGCAGCTCAGCAGTCTCACTATTTTCGCGGACCGCGTTCATGTTTTCGTAGTCCGCAATTTTCCCGCAGGGGCATTTTTGTTCGAAAATTTGGCAGACTATAAATAGATTATTTTGTAATTTCTTTACAGATCTGGTAATTTCTGAAGTAGAGAGCACGTGAATATTTTAGTGTTTTCATCTCTCTAGCTTTGCTCTTGCATTTTTAACATTGAAACTTCAATTTCATTGTTAAGAATCAATTAAATGGGCTCTTATTCTTCTGTATCATTGTTTTCATCTTTGATTATGAGTAGCTAGACCCTTTAGCTGGGGTTGTGGCTCAACCCTAGTGTGGGTATGTAATGGGTTTTTGAAATTAAGGTTAGGAAATTAATGGGTGTTGGCTATTAGGCTAATTCAAGGTTTTTATTGCCATAATTAGTGGTTGCAAACACTAATTTGCCTTTTTTATGACTTGGGTCTTTCTTGAGAAAGAAGACTTGAGTCTAGAAATTAGCCTAATAGGAAATTAGGGCATTATCAAGAGATTGGTAGTCCCAATCAATTGGGTTAAACCCTACTTGAGCCCTAATTAACGGGTTAAACCTCGAGAGAGTAATACCCCCACCTAAGCCTTAAGTGCTTGATTAATTGGCACTCAATTGGCCTCGAGAGGGGAAATTAGGGTATAATCACTCAAACTAACGAGAGGTATAGAGTGAGCACCTTCGTGCATTGGTTATAGTTGTATCCCTAACCGACTCCCCGACCTTAGAATTGAACCCCGTTGTTTATCCACCTAGGAAAAGGTCACGACCCTAGTGCCTTTATCAATATCAGAAAACAACAACAAAAACAAACTAGTCAGTAATTAGCTTACAAACAATAGAGTATATTTAGCATAGTTCAACACCAACAAATGTTTAGAAGTGCAATTAGAAACACTCGACCCTTTTAGATCACCTAGACACTCACTCCCATTATAGACTCCCTGTGGATTTGATCCTAACCATTCGGGTTAAAGCTACACGATCCTTGCCTTCCTACTTATATAGTAGTGTGGGTGAGCCGTGATCAATTTGCGGCCAGTATGTTGTAGAATTCTTGTGCTTGATTTTGGAAGTATCACACATGGCTTTCATCATATCATTGTTGAGATTGGAGGCATTTTCAGTGATAATGGACTCTGGAACCCCAAATCGACACACAATCCGACCTCTAATGAAATCCGCGATGACTTTATTGGTTACCGCTTTGTAAGATGCATCTTCAACCCATTTGGTGAAGTACTTGATGGACACTAAAATGAACCGGTGGGCTCAATTGGGCTGATGACATCCATTCCCCATGAAGCAAAAGACCAAGGTGAGCTTGTTGCATTAAGCTCGTTTGGTGGCACCCGTATCATATATGCATGTATTTGGCATTGGTAGCATTTCTGAACGTACTGTATGTAGTCTGTTTCCATGGTCATCCAAAAGTATCCGGCCCTAAGTATCTTCTTGGGCAAGACAAAACCATTCATATTTAGGTCGCAGGTTCCGACATGTATCTCCTCGAGCAATTTGGAAGCCTCTTTTGTGTCAACACACCTTAACAGCCCCAGATTGGGAGTTCTCCTGTACAGGGTTCCTCCGCTTTGGAAGAAGTGATTGGAAAATCTCCGAAGGGTGCGTTTCTGAGTATGGTTTGCATGCTCTGGGTATTATTCTTTTGTCAAATATTCTTTGATGTCATGGAACCAGGGATTTCCGTCTATTTCTTCTTCAACATGAGCATAATATGTCGGCTGATTATGGATCCTCACCGGAATGGGATCGATGAAACTCGTGTTTGGATGTTGTATCATTAATGACAAGGTGGCCAATGCGTCTGCAAATTCATTCTGAATTCTGGGGACATGCCAGAATTCTATCTTTGTGAACCTCTTCTTCATTCCTTGTACATGATGCAGATATGGTTGTATTTTGGAATTCTTGGTAGCCCATTCTCCTTGTACTTGATGTACCAGTAGGTCTGAATCACCGATTACCAACAATTCTTGAATATTCATTTCAACAGTTAGGTTGAGCCCTAATATGCAGGCTTCATATTCTGATATGTTGTTAGTGCATGGGAATCTGAGTTTTGCAGACACCGGATAATGCTGACCAGTTTTTGATACCAAGACGGCTCTGATACCTACTCCTTTGAAACTTGCAGCTTTGTCGAAAAACATTCTCCAACCGTCGTAGGCTTCAACAATATCTTCTCCTACGAATGATACCTCCTCATCAGGAAAATATGGTTTTAGGGTTCGTGTTCTCCTTCTACAGGATTTTCAACAAGTTAATCTATCAATGCTTGTCCTTTGACTGCTTTCTGAGTTACATAGATGATGTCAAAATCGCTCAGTAAGATTTACCACTTGGCTAGCTTCCCAGTAGGCATGGGTTTCTGAAAGATGTACTTCAGGGGATCCATCCTTGATATGAGATAGGTATTATAGGCACAGAAGTAATGTCTTAGCTTTTGAGCTATCCAGGTTAGAGCGCAGCAAGTGCATTCTAGTAGAGAGTATCGTGCTTCATATAGAGTGAACTTCTTACTCAAGTACTATATGGCCTGCTGCTTTCTTACCGTCTCGTCATGCTGTCCCAGAACACAATCGAAAGCTCCATCTAACACTGCAAGGTAGAGTAGTAGTGGTCTACCAGGCTCTGGTGGAACTAAGATTGGCGGTGTGGATAGATATTCCTTGATTTTTGTCAAAATCCTTTTGACAATCCCCAGTCCAGCTGGTTGCAGCATCCTTCTTCAGTATTTTGAAAATTGGCTCACATATTACCGTGGACTGTGCTATGAACCGGTTGATGTAGTTGAGGCATCCCACGAAACTCATCACATCCTTCTTGCTTTTGGTGGTGGTAGTTCCTGGATGGCTTTAAACTTTTACGGGTCCAACTCTATTCCTCGGCGACTGACGATGAATCCTAACAATTATTCGGCAGGAACCCCGGATCCACACTTTGCGGGATTTAACTTTAGATTGTACTTCCGCAGCCGGTCAAAGAATTTCCTCAAATCTACTATGTGATCTGTAGCCCTTTTGTATTTGATGATGACATCTTCAACATATACCTCTATTTCTTTATGTATCATATCATGGAAGATCGTTGTCATATCCCTCATGTAGGTGGCCCCAGCATTCTTTAGACCGGATGACATCATTTTGTAATAATACACTCCCCATGGTGTAATGAAAGTTGTTTTCTCTGCGTATTCTTCATCCATCCAAATTTGATGGTAACCCACGAAGCAATCTACAAAGGACTGAAGTTCATGCTTGGCGCAATTGTCGATCAGAATGTGTATATTTGGTAGTGGGAAATCATCCTTGGGACTTGATTTGTTTAGATCCCGATAATCAACACAGACTCTAACTTTCCCATCTTTCTTTGGAACCGTTACAATGTTGACCAACCAGGTTGGGTACTTAACTACTCTGAGGACCTTGGCGGACAAATTGGATTTGTAGGTAACTTGTGAGCCACTATGGATAGCTCAAACCTGTCATATTGTCGTACGACCATGCAAAGATATCCTCATATTCTTTCAGGAACCGAGTGTTTTCTTCCTTCTCTTACGGTGAAAAATGGATGCTTATGCGGGTTTCTTTGACGGTTTCGGAGTCTCCCAAGTTGACTATCTCGGCCTCGTCCAGGTTGGACTTGGGCTTGTTCTCAATGTTCTCCACTTCTCTGATAATTTCCTCAGGTATTACATCATCTTCTTCTATTTGTTCTGAGTCACTGTCCTTCTGTTGCATTGTCTCATTACATGTCACAGTCGTTGGTTCATCAAGGTAAGAAATAGTAATGTTGTAGGTATAAAGATATGGAAGAAAAATAGTAATAATAAAACATCAAGACATTTAAAATGTTAAACAAAATGATTTCAAATAATTTTTTTCGAAACGGGACACTAAAAATATTATTTAAAACAAAATGCCAAAGAGGAAATCATTTTCAAAAGTAAACAATGCTATCAGCCTTACTACCCTGAAACTCGTCGGGCCCTTGATGGTTTAGCGGTCCATTTCTTGAGAGATGCTCCCTTCTCCGCTGTCTGGATAGTGAGGCCGTCTTCCTCCTCCTCAACTATTACACAAGAATCCATATCATCGTATTCCAAGAATAAATTCCTCAATGCTGCCAAGGCTTCTTCTTCCTCTGACCCCCATATTGTATCGGCCTAATGGAAGGTCTGATTCAGGTGCGGCACGGGTTTCTCAAGAGGATAATATGGACCACGCCATGGTGGTGACCAATTTCGATATTCCTGCCAGGTATACTGATATCCGAGCCCGAAGGTTGTGCTATGGCGCTTCAGTTATATTGGTTTGGAGATACCTTGAAGCTTTTTACCAACCCCCTTACCAGGTTCGTACCCTGCCCATGCCAGTATGCTCTCTATTTTGCTACTCCACCATTTATCCTTCTCAATCGCGTTAACACGCTCGATTCGATGGTAGGTTTCTCCACCTAATATTCCTTCTGTTTTCTACCACCGGAACAGTCTAACTGGTGTAAATGGGGTTTCTCTCATCTCCATGGATGATCACTTCTTGATGGTTCCATTCAAATTTTACTGCTTGGTGCAAAGTAGATGCGACACCTACAACGGCATGTATCCAAGGCCATCCCAGCAGCAGATTGTAGGAGGCAGATATGTCTAACACCTGGAATTCAACATCAAACCAGGTAGGACCCATTTGCAAGCATAGGTTGGTTTCTCTAATTGTGTCTATCTGTGACCCATCGAATTCTTTCACATTCATAGATCTTGCTCGTACTTCATGTACGCCCTTGCCCAACCTCTTCAGAGTTGTCAGCGGACAAATGTTGAGGTTGGACCCTCCGACTATCAAAACTTTGGAAATGAACTTATCTTCACATTGCACTATGATGTGCAGTGCCCTATTGTGGCTTAATCCTTCGGGTGGCAATTCGTCTTCATGGAAGGTGATCTTATGGTTTTCCAACACTTGTCCCACCATATTGGCCATTTCTCCGCTAGTAATGTTGTTGGGCACATATGTTTCATTCAGTACCTTCATCAGAGAATTCTTGTGTGCTTCGAAATTTTGTAGCAATGATAAGACGTATATATAGGCTGGAGTCTTATTCATATGATCAACAACAAAATACTCCCTTTCTTGTACTTTTCTCCAAAGGTCGTTCGGACCAGTTTCAGTGACGGGTTGTTTGTTGGAAGCTTGCTTACTGGTCTCTCCCAAATGCTCAGGTGTGTAAATTATTCCTGTTTTGGTCATCCCTTGTGCAGTGTCGGACTCTTCCATATTTGCTTTCCTCTTTCTCCTAGCCTTGACACCATAATCCCAATGTACAACGTTGAAACTGAAGGGCGGTGTGGATGTCACTGTCACAGTGAAAGGTGTGGATACTTCTACTTCAAATGGAGAAGGTGTAGCTACAGGTGGTGTCACTTCTACTTCAAAGGGAGCCGATGTGGTTAACTCATCTTTTACTGGCGGTTGTACGGTACCACAATGGGATTGAGCGTGAGTGCCGGCTTCTTAGGATCATCACCCTCCCGAATAAGTCTGATTGATCCCTCGGGATCCCACTCTTCATCAGTTTGTATTACATTGACTCCTACACCCCTATGATCTAGAAGGGGTTGTTGTGGATATTGGGTGTTGCTTCTTTCGCCAATATGACCTTGGTTTCAATCAGTGTTTGGATCTTGTCTTTCAGGGTGCAACATTCATCAATAGTCTGTCCCTTCATACCGGAATGTTACCCGCACGTCTTATTTGGGTTGGCCCATTGTGATGAGTTTTTCATAGCCACGGTGGGAATGGGGGTGACATATCCAGCAACTTTTAATCTTTCATATAATTGGTCGACGGGTTCAGCAATACAGGTGTATTGTCTGGGTGGTTTGCGATCAAAATTGGGCCTGGGTTTTTGGTAATTTGGACGAGCTGGAGGTGAATAATAATAGGATGGTTGGGTATTATAGGTATGGTAGGCGGTAGCGGGTTAAGGGTATCTAGGAGGTGAAGGTTGGTATGTGGGTGGAGATGCTTGGTACACAAATGGAGATTTCGGACCCTGGGCAACCATTACTATTACCACTTCTTTCTTTTTTGATATGCCACCTGATTGTAGCGCTTTATTCGTGGCCCGCAGTGCCTCAAAATTTGTCACTGTTCCACATTTGATATCTTCCTCGATCCTTTCTCCGAGCTTGATGATATCAGAGAACTTGTGATTTTCGATTACCATTAACCTTTCGTAATATCGTGGATCCTGAGCCCTGACAAAGAACTTGTTCATCTACTCTTCATCTAATGCTGGCTTGACCTTTGCTGCTTCCTATCTCCACCGAGTAGCATACTCATGAAAAAACTCAGTGGGATTCTTATTGAGATTCTGGATATAGAAGACATCTGGTGCATTTTTCGTGTTGAACCTGAACCTATCCATGAAGTCCGATGCCATGCTTACCCAATTAGCCCATTTTTTAGGATTTTGATTTATGTACCAAGATAGAGCGTCTCCAGTAAGGCTTCTCATGAACAGCTTCATGCGAATCTTTTCGTCCTTTTCAACCCCTACGAGCTTGTCACAGTAAGTTCTCAAATGAACCTTTAGGTCACCTGTTTCATCAAACATTTCAAACTTTGTGGGTTTGTAACCCTCCGGCAGTTCAACATCTGGCTGAATGCACAAATCTTCGTAATTCAGACCTTCGATTCCTTTGCCTCCTTCAACACCCTGAACTCGGCTTGTGAGCTTCTTGAGCTCCTTTACCATGTTCTTAATGAGCAGGTCCTTCTCGGCGGATTCTGGTGTATATGAGATTGGTTGAGTCGAGTGGGGTAAGGTTTCCACGTATATGGGGTTGTTTTGGTGAATACCGGGAGTTTGGGTATAGTGGTGATCATTGGTTGAATTTTGGGGATCAGGGATAGGCTCTGGGGTATTCTGAGGAGTGTGGTAAGTGGTTTGCGGATATTGAGTCGGGAGATGCTGATGTTGAGGCGGTGTAGGTATGAGTAAAGGATTTTAAGGAGGGGTCGTATATTGGTGGGGTGTGGGAGGATTCTACGGGTGTCGGTTGAGTGTGTTCTGAGGAAGTACTGGGTTTTGGGTATTTGGATGGTTGATATCCGGGATATTTAGTGTGAGGGAGAGGTTTGCCAAGTTACGGACCTGCTCAAGATCACCTTGTAGTTCAAGTATTTTCTTTTCAAGCCGCAAAATCAAGTCATTTGGTGCCGGAGTACTCCGGCCATCAGAAGTTTCCGCATTCTCAGCATGTGCGGTGTTGTCGCCACTCATATTATCCAGCTTAATTTTCCCTTTGCCTTTTGATTCACTTGGAGGAGGAGGAGGAGGAGGAGGTGGAGGGCCTCTGGATCTGGTATGGTAAGCTAATGATTCCAGTATGCGTGAACCAACCTTAGGGGATGGGAATAATCAAAAATGAAGAAAAAACAAAGGTAACCAAGTTAGTGAGAGTTTTGAAAAATGTTTGCGGTATTTAAACACATATTGCGGGAATGTAAATTTACGTCCTAATTTTGGAGCCTCGTTGTGCCTGAGGTAGGCCTAGCGATAAGTAGATTTGGAGAATTTAATGGCAATAATTGCCTCATTTCGTTAATGTAATAAATAAGACGAATCTAAAACAACAATAAGGTAAGTCACTAATGGAACTTGGCCTACATTCGAAAAGTAAAAACGAATAAGCCTAATCTACTTGGTCCCAGAAAGACCTTCTCCAGGCCTGGTTCTCTTGGCTTCATCGATCAGGTTCCCCAGGTCGTGCATGTCCAGCAGCAGGTATGCCTTTGTGAGATGCCCTCCTTCGATACCTTCAGCATTCTGGCAGTCTACGACTCTTTTCCTCATCTTCCCTTTCAACTCCATCAGAACCTACTCCAGATATTTTAGCCTTTCATTCGATCTGGTAGCCATTTCCCTCCATTTATTGATTAATTCCATATCAGTCTTGTGTTGTTCCACATGCTCAGCCTCGGACTTGCGAACCCTTTGCGCAGTCTGTTATACTTCCCTTGTGCTTTGGCAGCTTCATCTATGAATCTGTTTCCTCGACCGACCCCTGGCTCTACTATTCCCACTATACAGTCCTCCAACCACGATGGGTAAGAGTACACATGCCCTGTGTGATATCGATCCGGCTCGATGGTGTCCCTTTCCACAATAATCTTCAAGTGCCACATATGTTGAGCTTCACATTTATATGGAATTTCATCATCTTGGAAATCCGCCATGTAGTGACTCATTTTCGAGACTCGTGGTATAATCTATTTTCTAACAGCTTGTCTCATGACCCTGATAGGACCATAGGGGTGTATACCCCTTAACCCGATCAACACCAAGTGTGGAGAATCCCTGGATCGGATGATGAACTCATTGGTGGGGAACCACTCGAATATCCAGTGAACCTAGTCCTCAGTCAAGTTGTCGAAAAATTGCACCCGTTCTATAGCATTCTCTAGTTGAGCAAACATGTCTAGGATAAAGGTCATTCTCTTGGGGTGATGAAAAGCTATGTGATCATTCCATGGTCTTCGTGGAAACTCTTGGCAGTATTGACCTCTCTGGAAATGTTACTAGCAACCAAATTTGTAGTAGCAGATTACAATCCTCGAAGTGTTTGAACCCCTTCTGGTAGCGATCCAAGGCCCGATATATGTCTTCTATAACCATAGGGACAATATTATATGTTTCTTTCTCGATTCCCTCCATTAAGGCTTTGGTTACCATGGCCAGTCTGGTGTGAATTCTGTCCATTTTCTTGGAAAGACTATCATACCCAAGAAGCAGACAATAAACACGAAAACCCTGCGATGAATCCAACCCAAGGAAGTGATGGAGAACTCGTCATGAAAGATACGGTAAGATTTGTTGTGACTGTATCGTTCATAAATGAAGTCGAAGGGTATATAGGACTTCTTCAGACACACCAAGTCGTCATTCTTTTTTAAACCCGTCATTTTCAGAAACCCTTTGGGAGTACGATTTTTCGGCACCAATTGCCGTGCCCCCCTTTTTCCTCGCGGAGTTCGGGTTTCGACATCTTTTGGGAAAACTCGTCTCCGTTTTGGAAGGGGTATGGAATTTGAAGAGTCTCCATCTAACAGATTTAAGGTGCGCTAGGTAAACTAATACAAGTAACTCATAAACCGGGTTACATTACCAGAGATTGGGTAAGGGCTCGAAATTACCTTGAGAGGAAGGTGTTAGGCACCCCTTGAGGTCCACAACGGTGGGTCCCGACCAAACTCATTTTAGTGAATTAGTCATAAAGCAATTTAAACAAGTAAAGATCATTTTAAAATGGGAATAAAAGGGGTTCTAGGTTTATTAGCCTATAGGATCACTTCTGTGCAATACTCAGTAAACTTTCCCCAAATAGAGGTGTTACGCATAACATTAGCGCACATGTCATCATATCCTTTACCACCCAATTACCCTCCCCTTAATTACTACTTAAGCGATTCTAATTTAATACGTACTCTATGCGTGCATTACCTGCCCCTTTACCTATGGCCCTGGAGGTGTTTAGGGCCTCTATTAAGGTGGTTCTAGACTCACATATGGTGCTTAAAAGGAGAAAATCTAAGCGACAAACAAAACAGATAGGACTGTCATATAACAAAGCAGTCAAAGGCTCACACTTACCTCCACAAATAAGCAAACAATTGCACGTCTCAAATAGCAATTTTAAACACTTTAAAGTCCTATAGAAGGATATCTAGGTGAGCAAAGAAACAGAATATGCAGCATTTGTTAAGGCGAGGCAATGAACACCTAATCAGTTTGCCTATTGATTTTTATGGCTTACTGAATCTGGGCAGAAGCCTATAGACATAGTATCTAAGCGTGAATCAGACCATAATAACCAAAATAGCAATTGACTTATAACAGGCATATTTTTATCTATTTAGACGCTATAGGCATGCTGTCTATGCACTGAAAGTGATCACAAGCATTACTTCAGGACATATAAACACAGAAATTGATTTTACATATTTATCTCTACAAACATGATATCTAAGTGTCAAATTGTTTTTAGACTTATTCCTTATAGGAATGACGGCTAAGTTTTCACACTGATTTCAATATGATTTCCTAAGGACATGATATCTAAGTGAGCAGAATATTATACGAATTTGATAATTCCCAAAGGAAGATCCTATAGGCATAGTTTCTAATGCACATTGAGACTTGAGTATATGCATGAACATGAATTTTGATACAGAATTGATAAACGTCCCATAACGGGATTTCTAAGATGTAAAGTGGAAATTCAGGATAAATAATGAGATAAGTCCCATAGGCATGATTTCTAATACATATAAACAATCACAACAATCCTATAGGCATGGTTTCTAATGCACATTGAGACTTGAATATATGCATGAACATGAATATTTGATACAGAACTGATAAACGTCCCATAACAGGATTTCTAAGATGTAAAGTGGAAATTCAGGACAAATAATGAGATAAGTCCTATAGGCATGATTTCTAACCGATCATAACAAAGATATATAAGAATCTCTCCCAGCTTTACTAGTAACCCCAATATCTGTTTTTACAAGAATTATTATTACAGACCAGATGTAAATGAATTACAGAATGAAATTACTTGCTATAGGGAGCCTAGATAGGCCCAAATAAAACCTAGAAAATCAGGCCTTCACCCAAGTCTGAAATGCTAGTATCTCATAGTACCAAAATAGTATCCTAGTGTGTCAAAGTTCCCAAGGGCCTCAGGGACCCCGGGCAATGCTCACACTAGAAACCCTTTAAAGAAAACAGTTTTGTGCATAAGTGTGGAAGATCCAGCTCCAGTGTGTCAGAGTTTGGAGGAATCTCATAGAATCCTAGGCAGTGCTCACACTGGAGGGGCAGGACCCTGGGTATTCTAAGAGTAGGAGTTGAAAATAGTGTATGAAAATAAGGAATAGTTTTGAGAAAACAGTTTAGGAGTAAAATAGGAATAAACATAGTCATTACAGCACTCTGAGTTCCAACAAAGGTTTCCAGCAATCAAACAAGGGACAAAAACAGGATCACAACCATTGCAAAGCAAAGCTTCATATTGTTTAGATTAGTTCATTAATTAACACTAGGTGGGCATATAGCATGCTATAAACAAACAACTACACAGAGAAGGGTAGCAGGGGTTAGGAACATAGAGTTCATTAGTCAGGAACACATAAGACAGGGTGAGAGTGGAAGTATACTAGTTAACAGAACATACAGCAGGTTGACAGCATAGGACATAGCAGCAGGGATAGACATGTTGATTAAAAAGCCACAAACAGGAAGCACATAAGTTAATGTGGTAACAACCAGATTACTGAATGGAACATAGGATACTGATTAAGAGTCATAAACAGGGAAACATATAAGTCTAACTGCATGTGATAACAGCCAGATAAATAGGGAAACATATAAGTCTGGCTTCATGGAAGTACTCAGGCTAACTAAGATCAATAAACAGGGAAGACATAAGTAGTCATGCTAATTGAAATCAATACATAGGAAAGACATGGCTTAAAACTACACAGAAATGGTCATACTAATTTAGGTCAATAAACAGGAGAGACAGAAGTTTAAGTACAAAAGTAAACATAGTGATTGAAAGCAATAAACAGGAAAGATAGAGGTTAAAACGCAAGAGTAAACATACTGATTAAAAGCAATAACAGGAAAGATAGAAATTTAAATACAGAAGTAAACATACTGTTTAAAAGCAATAACAGGAAAGCACATAGGTTTAATTTTCATAGAAAATGAATGACAAGAGGAGTGGAGACATACCAGTTAAAGATGGTAAAACAGAAGGTGAAAGTATGCAGAATTCGGTGGTCTAGCCTTGGCTTTCAGCCGGCTGGATAATGTAGCAAGCACGACAGCAGAAAGGGGGAATGAGAGCAAAGTTTTTTTGTGTGTGTGTGTGCGTGTGTTTCTCAATTGTGTTCGTGTGTTTAGAAGAATCATAATGAGAGTTTATATAGCACTTAGTAAGGTAAACAAATAAGGCAAGAATAACTCAGAGTTCATAAAATAGGGTAATCAAATAAATCAACCAGTTAATTGGGGAATTAACCCCATTAATTCATACAGAAAATCCGGGAGAGACCCCTTGGAATAGGGAGAGTCAATTAACAGTACAAATTCGGGTTCAAATAAGGTAACAAATCAGTCATATACCATATAGGGGTCCATTAAACCCCTAAATCGGACTAATAATTTAATTAAGGAAAGTATTACTAATTAAAGTCACAAATAAGGAAATAGGTAAAATCATAGAGAAATACTGATTTTAATAGGAAAATATAATTCGAACCCTAATAAAATCAGTCAATATATTTGATTGACAGAAATAAACAAATAACGGGAAAAAGATTGAAGCAATCAGTGCAAGAAACAGAAAGACCTAGGGTTTAAGCATATACACAAAAAATAGTAGAAATAGCAAAGGATAATCAGATTCAAACACTTGAAAGTCAAAAACCCTTTTGAAGAAAACTTAGAACGAAACCCTAGTTTCAGAAAAGCACTAGAATCGAATAGTAATAACGAAAACAAAAGATTTTTTGAGGAAAATACCAAATAACACTTAAAACGTTTTAGATCTATAAGGATCTTAACAGACCCAAGTAGTCATAAGATTAGGGTTTTTGAAAATGAAAAAGATGAAAGGAAACTCGATTTAAAACCATAAATACGAACCATAAATAAGAAGAAAATAGTACTCACAAATGGAAATGGCCGTAGACAGGCCTGTGAGAAAGGTTTCGAACAAAACCAGGTTGAATCTCTTTGAGATTCTCTCATAAATCAACAAAGTCCAACAACCAGAAGATGTAGATGGCCGGAAAATACAGAGAAACCCCATGAACGGTGAGATTTTCCGGTGAAGGCGGCTAGGTTTTAGGGGAGTGATTGAGAGAGAAGGAGAGGGATTAGGGAAACGAAGACGGCGGGGGAGAGGAAAAAATGAGATAGGGTTTTGGGGGTTAGGTTAGATTAAAAAGGAAGAAAATAATGTGGACCGCTGATCTTAGAGATCAACGACCACGATTAAAGAAGGGTTTAGGTCGGGTAGATGAAGGATTGGGCTTGGGTAGGATTTGGGCTAGGATTTAAGATATTTGGGCTGGTATGATTGGGTTGAAACGAAATTGAAAGGGGCTATTTGTTAAATACCCAACTAATTAATAAAATAATTTGTGAAAATAATTAACAAATTATAAAAAATGATTTTCATGCATAAAAAATGGTTTAAAATAGTTACTCAACATCATAAAAATATAAAACGCTATTTTCTGGTGAAATAATGTAAAAAATACGTACATGAGCTATTATTGCAAAGTTATTACAATTATAACCCGAAAAATGTAAATGTGGCTATTTATGGAATAATTAAAGCTTATTATGAATATAAATGGTAAAATTAAGTCATGAAATTGTTATAAAGCCATTTGTGATGCAATTAGTAATTATTTATATAATAAAAATACTAGGATAAATTAATAAAAAATCCATAGAAAAATGCAGAAATTATGGAAAAATATTAGTTGACGCTCATGTACTATTTTGAAAATAGATATGCATTTTAAGAACAATATAGGAAAAAATTGGGTATCAACAGCTGCCCCTCTTTACCCGGGAAGGATGAAAGAGTTGTCGGGTAAAGATATGATGACCAATTTTGACCGAGTAGGGTGATTTGAGAGACATAGACCGCACTCTGATTTCTGAGCCGCCTACATATCCCTGGTTTTACAGGAATTAGGCCATGTGTAGCTCTGGATTCATCGGCGGAATATACTGACGAAGTTATCACAAGAACGAACACAAGGTTTTGAATAGGTGAAATGGTTACGGTGAGCGGTCAGGTTTGAAATAGTATGAAGGAACTGGAGCAGGATTGATCCTGTTGGGATAATGGTTACTCATCGGGTTACCTGCAAATCAGAAGATGTCCTGCAGCATGTACGTACAATTTTGCATAAATTTAAACATGATGAAAATTCTTTTCTGACCATGAGAATTGTCTTTAGATGGTTGAGGATGACGTCCATAGACCATGATGTCCCGGGCCATGATTTGTTCAGTGAGGGACTTTCAGGCCATGAAATGATGTTCTCGGGCTATGAAAATGGTGCCTCCGAACCATAACGCCTTTGAATAATGATATGCAAGTTTGAGAGATTCTCAGGCCATGGCATGGTGTCTTCCGGCTATGAGGATGATGCCTTCAGACTATGACGCCTTCGGACAAGTTGGTGATATTTCAGCCCATGAGGTGCAAAATATGATGCTTTAAGCAACAAGTCAAGGCTTAGTATTGTAGGAAGTGAGGGCAGATCTTAGCCCCGAAAGAGAATAATGCGAGGTTTAGGATAGAGCAACATAGAGACAATGCTTAGTCTCATGGGCGGGGGGTGGCAGAGCTTAGCCTTATGCAAATGGAGAGGCAGGGCTTAGCCTCATGTAATATTCGAGACAGTGCTTAGTCTCATGCAAGGAGAAGGCAATGCTTAGCCTTATGCAGATAAGGAGGTAATGCTTAGCCTCATGCAGGAGTTGAGACAGTGCTTAGTCTCATGCAAATGTAAGGCAATGCTTAGCCTTATGCAGATAAGGAGGCAGGGCTTAGCCTCGTGCAAGATTTGGGACAAGGCTTAGTCCCATGCAAGGTGAAGGCAGTGATTGGCCTTATTCAAATGGAGAGGCAGGGCTTAGCCTCATGCAAGATTCGGGACAGGGCTTAGTCTCATGCAACATTCGGGACAGGGCTTAGTCCCATGCAAGGTGAAGGCAATGCTTAGCCTTATGCAGATAGAGAGGCAAGGCATAGCCTCATGCAAGTTTGAGACAGATCTTAGTCTCATGCAAATAAAAGGCAGTTCTTAGCCTTTGTGTGAATATGGAGGTAGGGTTTAGCCTCATGCAAGATTTGGGACAGGGCTTAGTCCCAATGCAAATAGAATAGATAATAGATGATGGAATAGTATTTCTTAGCTGGAAATGGATTCGGTATCTTTGTTGTTATGAAGATCGTGATTCCAAGGTGTGCATATTCCTTGTTCCTGCATTCAAAGAAAAATTGTGAGTTCTGTAGAGGGGTCGGTTCGTGCCTCCGTCGGCTTGCTTGATCGGCTTCGCTCTGTATGAAGATTCTGTTTAAATTATCTGGGCAGCATTCGCTAAACAGAGTTTATTTCAAAAGCAGGCATGCATAGTTTTTAAAGACATAGTAAAAATATAGTTTTATAAATTGGTTAGATGAACCAGTGACTGTGACACGATCAGAGACATTACGACTTCCTTTGTTGTAGACTTTTGAGGGTCCTTCTCAAAATTTTCCCCAGTTAAATGGATAACATTTCTGACTGCTCTATATGCTGCGATCAGATGAACTTACTTCGGAATTTTGAGGGTCCTCCTCAAAATTCTGCCCCAATTTCTGATATTGGGGAAAATAGAAATTTTATTGAATTGTGACCAAACCCATAGGGCTGCCTACGTATCCTCTCTTAAACGGGAATCAGTTCAAGTGTAGTTCAATTTACATCATATGCGGAAAACATAAATAGTTTACACATAATATCGCTTGACTGCATCCGAATTGATCGGCTTTGGCCAGACTTCTCCGTCAATTTTCACGAGTATGAGGGCTCCTCCTGTCAGAACTCTGTGAACCATGTAAGGACCTTAACAATTGGGAGAGAATTTCCCTTTGGCTTCATTTTGATGTGGGAAGGTTTTCCTAACACCAGCTGCCCCGGTTTGAACTGTCTCGGCTTAACTCTTTTGTTGAAGGCTCTAGACATCCTGTTCTAATAAAGTTGTCTGTGGCATATTGCGTTCATCCTCTTTACGTCTATGAGGACTAGATACTCATAATAGATCCTTATCTATTATGTGTGGCTGAGCTCAACTTCTTGTATGATTCTCAAGGAAGGAATTTCCACTTCGGCAGGAATAATAGCTTTATTACCATAAACCAGCAAATAGAGAGTTTCCCCGGTTGATGTGCGGACTGTGGTACGGTATCCCAGTAAAGCAAATGGTAGCTTCTCGTGCCATTGTTTATGATTTTCTATCATTTTCCTCAGTATCTTCTTGATATTCTTGTTGACAACTTCCACAACTCCATTCATTTGAGGTCTATATGCTATGGAATTCTTGTGCTTGACTTTGAAAGTCTCACACATGGCTTCATCAAATCACTGTTGAGATTGGCGGTATTGTCAGTGATGATGGACTCTGGAACTCCGAACCGACAAACAATCGGGTCGCGAACAAAATTCATGACGACCTTCTTAGTCATAACTTTTTAAGATGCGGCTTCAACCCATTTGGTGAAGTAATCAATAGCTACCAAAATAAATCGATGCCCATTTGAGGCGGTGGGCTAGATTGGACCAATGACATCCATTCCCCAAGCGTTGAAGGGCCAAGGTGAGTCTGTTGCATTAAGCTCATTTGGCGGCACTTTTATCATATCTGCATGTACTTGACATTGGTAGCACTTTTGAACATACCAGATGCCTTTTATGTTTCCATGGTCATCTAGAAATAACCGGCCCTAAGTATCTTCTTGGCCAGGACAAAGCCGTTCATATGTGGACCGCAGGTTCCGGCATGTATTTCCTCAAGCAACTTAGAATCTTCCTCTGTGTCGACACACCTCAATAGTCCCAGATCAAGCGTTCTTCTATATAGGGTTCCTCCACTGTGGAAGAAGTGATTGGACAATCTCCAAAGTGTGCGTTTCTGAGTATGGTTAGCATGCTCCAGGTATTCTCCTTTTTCCAGATACTCTTTGATGTCGTGGAACCAAGGCCTTCCATCCATTTCCTCTTCGACATGAGCACAATATGTCGGCTGATTATGGATCCTTACTGGGATAGGATCAATGAAGTTCTTGTTTGGATGTTGTATCATTAATGACAAAGTGGCTAATGCATCGGCAAAATCATTCTGAATTCTGGGAACATGCCGAAACTCTATCTTTGTGAACCTTTTCTTCAATTCTTGCACATGGTGCAGATATGGCAATATCTTGGAATTCTTGGTAGCCTATTCTTCTTGCACCTGGTGCACAAGCAAATCTGAATTGCCTACTCGCAGCTCCTGAATGTTCATGTCAACAGCCATGTTGAGCCCCAACATGCTGTTGGTCCAAGGGAATCTGAGTTTTGCTGATACCGGATAATGTTGACCAGTTTCTAATACCAAGACAGCTCCAATGCCGACTCCTTTGAAATTTTCTTCTCCGTCAAAGAACATTCTCAAACCGTCGTAGGACTCAACAATGTCTTCTCCTACGAATAGTACCTCTTCATCGGGAAAATACGTTTTGAGGGGTTCGTATTCTCCTCCCACAGGGTTTTCAGCAAGATGATCTGCAAGTGCCTGCCCCTTGACTGCTTTCTGAGTTACATAGACAATGTCGAATTTGCTCAGTAGGATTTTCCATTTAGCCAGCTTTCCGGTGGGCATGGGTTTCTGAAAGATATACTTAAAAGGATCCATTATCGATATGGGGTATGTTGTATAGGCACAGAAGTAATGCATCATATTTTGAGCTATCCAGGCCAAGGCACATGTAACGACTCAGTCGGTCGTTTTGAGAGTTAGAACCCCGATCCTCCAATAACTGCTTTCTCCACATTTGTTTCTACTTTTGGGACTTACCGGAGTGATTAGCTATGAAATTCTGAGAGTTTGGGACACTTAGTCCCTAATTTTGAGTTTAAGCTTTAGAAATCAGACCGTGGTTGGAACTGTGTGAAGATGGGTCTGGAATGGAATTCCGTCGATTTCGTTAACTCCGTTGAGTGATTCGGGGTTAGATGCGCATCCGAAATGTGGTTTCGAGGTGTGTAGTAGAGTTAAGCTTGAATTGGCGAAAGTTAGAATTTCAACAATTTCAGCCGATAGGTGAAATTTTGATATCTTGCTCGGAATGGGATTCCAAAAGTGGTTGTAGGTCCGTAGTGTCATTTTGTGACCCGTATGTCAAATTTGAGGTCATTCGGACTAGTTTCGACCTGTTTCGGCATCGTTGGGAGTTTGAAAAAATTTCTAAGTTTTTAGGCTTGAATCCATGTATAATTTGTGATTTTCGTGTTATGTGATGTTATTTGAAAGCTCGACTAAGTTCGAATGAGGTATTAGGACTGGTTGGTATGTTTGGTTGAGGTCTCGGGGGCCTCGGGGGTGTTTCGGATGCTCAACGGGTCATTTTAGCCTTGTATTGATTGCTGATTTTCTAGTGTGAGTGCAGTAGGCTTTTCTTCATCCCGATCGCGTGAGGGAGTCATCGATCGCGTAGGGCAATTGGAGTCCAGTCAGGATTTAATGTATCGTGATCGCATGAAAAGGAACGTGATCGCGTAGAATATGCAGCTTGATCACTGCGTTCGCAAGGGCTAAGTTGCGTTAGCGTAAAAGGAATAGGGCAGCAGTGGACATTAAGTGTTTCTCTATGCGATCGCGTGAAGGCAACCGTAATCGCGTAGGTCTGGGAAGTAAAGCACCGCGTTCGTTAACGGATTCCCACGATCGCGTAGTGCATTTCTGAGGCGCGTATAGTTTACTCTTCGCAATCCCATCTGGATTTCTGCGATCGCACTGAGTGTGTGCCTGGACAGAAACTTAAATATCCAAATCGAGGGTTTGAGCTAAAATCCATATTTTTGAACTTGCGAGCTCGAGGATTGGCGATTTTTGATGGGATTTTCACCTGGGCGATTTGGGTAAGTAATTCCTACTCGGTTTTGACTAATTTCCACGAATCCATGCTTAAATTCATCCATTAATTTCGAATTTGGGGTGAAGAATTGGGAAAATTTTGGATAAAGTTCTTAGACCGAGTTTTTGAGTTTTGATCGAGATTTTGGTATCCGATTCGAGTAGTTTTTGTATGGTTAGACTCGTGAGTGAACGAGTGTCCGGAAATTGTAACTTTTACCCGATTCTGAGACGTGGGCCTGGGGGATCTTTTCGGTGATTTCCCTAATTTCACGCTTTAGCTTCAAATTTGGTTATTACACTAGTTGCTTGTAGTGATATTCACATAATGTAACTTATTTGAATAGATTCGGGCCATTCGGAGTTTGGTACTCGTGGCAAGAACGTGATTCCATGTTGAATTAAGCAGCCGAGGTAAGTGGCTTGCCTAACTTTGTGTTGGGGACTTCCCCCTTAGGGTATTTGATGCTAATTGTTGTGTGGGAGCCGTGTACGTGAGGTGACGAGTACGTACACGGTCCGTTATTTCAAAAATCTCATTTTTCCCTTACTAAAACATAAACTGTTTTTTCCTCTTCTATGAACTTGTTTTTATATGATGTATTGTTTAGTTTAGATTAGGAAAGAATGCTTACGTGCTTAATTGCCTACTTGATTTTCTATGCGCCATGCTTAGTTAATCCCTTAATTGCCTTATCTGTGATTAGTATAAACTGTGTAAATTCGATGTTATGCTTGTCATTCATCCCGCATAGCATATTTAAATTGGGACTACAGACGTATTCCGGGAGCTCCCCCTGTATTGCATATTTAATTTGGGACTACGTACGTATTCCGGGAGATCCCCTTATACTGCATATTTACTTTGGGACTACAAACGTATTCCGGGAGATCCCCCTGCACTGTAAATTTTCTTTGGGACTACGGACGTATTCTGGGAGATCCCCATGTACTGCATATTTATTTTTGGACTACAAAGGTATTCCGGGAGATCCCCTGTACTGCATAATCATTTGGAACTACGGGGCGGTATCTCGGGAGATTCCACTTTTTGATTTATATTGTGTTGAGCCGAGGACTCTCTTTACCGTAGAACTTATATTGTTTTTCTTAAACTGTTTACTGTTACATTACCTATCTTTGTAATTTTTTAAATCAATTTATATATAAATTCAGTAGAGCCTTAACCTGACCTCGTCACTACTTGACTGGGGTTAGGCTTGACACTTACTAGGTACCAAATGTGGTGTACTCATGCCCTTTCCTGCACATGTTTTCGTGTGCAGATCCACGTACAAGCTATTAGCCTCGTGGTTAGTCGTTGGTGCTGATTCCAGGAGACCACAAGGTATTTCTACCGCGTCTGCAGAATCCTTTGAGTCCCCTTCCATTTTAGCTTGTAGAGATTTTTCTTATGTACTTTCCAGTTTTTGCTAGAGCTACAGTAGTGTTAGAAGATTGTGACTGTCTGTGAGATTCCGGGTTTTGGGGATTTATATTTTGCATGAGCCGAGCGGCCAATACGTTATTTATATCATTGCCCTAATCCCCTTTGTTTCTTGTGTTTTATTCAGTTTTCCCCTTTATAGTAGGCTTACCTAGTCGTAACGACTAGGTACCATCACGACACCTTTGGAGGGTAAATCGGGTCGTGACAAGTTGGTATCAGAGCCTCTAGGTTCATAGGAGTCACAAGTCACAAGCCGGTTTATTAGGGTCTTGCGTATCGGTGCGGAGACGTTCGTATCTATCTTCGGGAGACTATGAAACTGTTAAGAACAATCATATTTCTTTGATTTCTTTGTCGTGCGAGTTATTGACATCAAAAATTCTAAAACTCTATTCTATTCTTTCTCACAGATGGTGAGGAACCGTACCGGACGGACCGACGACCAAGCACCCCAGCCCCCATCTAGAGCCGCTAGAGGCAGGGGTACGGGTAGAGGACGGGCACGCGGTGCAGCTCAAGCACTGGCGAGGGCAGCGATATAGGAGCCTACAGCAGCTCCAGCTGGAGGGACGGCACAGGAGGTCCCTATTGCTGCTCCAGCCTTACATGAGACTTCGGCTCAGTTCATGAGCATGTTCAGCACTCTAGCCCAGGCTGGACTACTTCCGATAGCTCCCGCTACATCTCAGGCTGGGGGAGGGGAACAAACTCCCGCAGCCCGCACTCCTGAGCAAAGGTGCCAGGTTGATCAGGACCCGAAGTATATTCCTATGCCCCTAGTGGCTCCGGTACATCATGAGACAAGGGCAGCTACTTCTGAGGCAGAGCAGCTCTGACTTGAGAGGTACAAGAAGTACCACCCATCTATTTTCAGCAGACTAGCTTCAGATGACGCTCTGGGGTTGAGGAGTGTCATCGTATTCTCCGCACTATGGGCATTGTGGAGACCAGTGGGGTTTATTTTACCGCCTTCCAATTGGGGAAAGACATATCAGTGGTGGCGTGACTATGAGCTGAGTAGTCCGGATGAGGCAGCCTCACTCACTTGGACTCAGTTTTTAGAGATGTTTCTACGAGAGTATGTCCCTCTGAGCCTCAGGGATACTTGGCACACGGAGTTCGAGCAGTTTTGCCAGGGTACTATGACTGTGTCGGAGTATGTAGTCTGTTTCAGTGAGTTAGCTCCACATACACCAACCTTGGTTTCCACGGTCAGAGAGAGGGTTTGCCGCTTCATTGAGGGACTTCACCCTAGTATTCGAACCAGTATGGCCAGAGAGTTGGAGATGGATATCACTTATCAGCAGGCAGTGAGTATTGCCAAGAGAGTAGAGGGCATGTTTGCCCGGGACCGAGAGGAGAGAGAGGCCAAGAGGTCTCGAGAGACTGACCATTTTTTAGGATCTAGTGCACTAGCAGCATGCTACGGTAGGGCAGCTCCTATACATTCAGCTCTTCCAGCATCCAGCGGTATTCTAGCTCCTCCTAGACCTCAAGAGCCCTATTATGCACCGCCATAATCCAGTATGCCTCCAGTTCGAGGTGCTATTACCGGCTCGCCCAGCAGGCCAGCTCCTATTCAGTATCAGCCGCAGCGTCCTCCGAGGGCTTGTTTTGAGTGTGGTGACACTCGTCACATCATAAGAGATTGCCCCAGGGCTAATAGGGGTGCACCTCCACAGTCTTATCAACCTCCACATGCTCCGCCGGGTCCTTTGGCTATTCTTCCAGCCCTAGCTGCTACTCCACATCCTCAGTCAGCTCGAGGTGGAGGTCGGGGAGGTAGAGGTCGCCCTAGAGGGGGAGGCCAGGCCAGATACTATCCCTTTCTAGCCCGTTCCGAGGTTGTTGCTCAGATTCAGTCATCACAAGTATTGTTCATGTCTGTTATAGGGATGCATCAGTATTATTTGACCCAGGCTCTACGTATTCATATTTGTCCTCTTAATTTTCCCCACATTTGGGGACATCTCGGGATTCTATGAGTTCCCCCATTTATGTATCTACTCCTGTGGGAGACTCTCTAGTTGTGGACCACGTATATCGGTCGTGTTAGATTTCTCTTAGCGGTTTTGAGACCAGGGCTGATTTGTTACTACTTAACATGGTAGATTTTGATGTTATCTTGGGCATGGACTAGTTGTCGCTCCATTATGCTATTCTTGATTGTCACGCTAAGACTGTGATGCTGGCTATGCCAGGTTTGCCGAGGTTAGAGTGGGGAGGTACCTTTGAGTATACTCCTCGCATGGTCATTTCTTTTCTTAAGTCTCAGGGGATGGTTGAGAAGGGGTGTGATGCATATTTGGCCTATGTGAGAGATGTGAGTGCTCATACCCCTTCAGTTGAGTCAGTCCCAGTAGTGAGGGACTTCCCTGATGTTTTTCCAGCTGATCTTCCAAGTATGCCGCCCGACAGAGATATTGATTTCGGCATTGATTTGTTGCCGGGAACTCAGCCCATTTCTATTCCTCCTTACCGTATGGCTCCTCCTGAGTTGAAGGAGTTGAAGGACCAATTATAGGAGCTTCTTGATAAGGGCTTCATCAGGCCCAGTGTGTCACCTTGGGGTGCTGCAGTACTTTTTTTGAAGAAAAAGATGGCTCTATGCGTATGTGTATTGACTATCGGTAGCTGAACAAGGTTACAGTGAAGAACAGACATCCTTTGCCTCGCATTGATGATTTACTCGACCAGTTACAGGGTTCCAGAGTATTCTGCAACATTGACTTGATATCTGGCTATCATCAACTGAAGATTCGGGAGTCGGACATCCCGAAGGCTGCCTTCAAGACCAGATATGGTCACTATGAGTTTCTTGTCATGTCATTTGGGCTGACCAATGCCCCAACAACTTTTATGCATTTGATGCACAGTGTGTACTGTCCTTATCTTGATTCCTTCATCATTGTGTTTATTGACGCCATCCTGGTATATTCCCGATCATGGGAAGATCATGAGCAGCACTTGAGGATCGTGCTTCAGACTTTGAGGGAGAAGAGATTGCATGCAAAATTATCTAAGCATGAGTTCTGGCTTGATTTATTGGCATTCTTGGGACACATAGTATCTTGTTATGGGATCAAAGTAGATTCGAAGAATGTGGAGGAGGTGCAGAGTTGGCCTAGACCGTCATCAGCTACGGAGATCCATAGTTTCCTTGGTTTGGCAGGGTACTACCATCGCTTTTGTAGAGGGATTTTCATCTATTACAACACCTATGACCAGACTGAACTAGAAGGGTGCTCCGTTCAGTTGGACCGAGAAGTGTGAGGAGAGCTTTCAAAAGCTCAAGTATTAGTGTTGCCTACGAGTTCAGGGTCCTACACTGTCTATTGTGATGCCTCGAGGATTGGCTTTGGAGTAGTATTGATACAGGACGGTAGGGTGATTGCCTACGCATCCAGGCAGTTGAAGGTGCATGAGAAGAATTATCCGGTTCATGACCTCGAGTTAGCAGCTATTGTTCACGCCCTGAATATCTAGCGTCATTATTTGTACTGTGTTTGCTGTGAGATTTACACGGATCACTGGAGTTTGCAGCACTTGTTTAGGCAGAAGGACCTTAATTTGCGTCAGCGGAAGTGGTTGGAGCTACTTCAAGACTATGATATCACCATATTATACCACCCGGGGAAGGTCAATATAGTGGTCGACGCCTTGAGTTGCCGGGCGAAGAGTTTGGGGAGCTTGGCATATCTTCCAGTGGTTGAGAGGCCTTTAACCTTGGATGTTCAGTCTTTAGCCAGCCAGCTCGTGAGGTTGGATATTTCAGAGCCTAGCCGGATATTAGCTTGTGTGGTTGCTTGATCTTTTCTTTATGACCGCATCAGAGAGCGCTAGTATGATGACCCCCCAACTTCTGGTTCTGAAGGACAGGGTCCGGCGAGGCAATGCCAGAGATGCGTCTATAGAGGATGATGGCGTGATGAGGATGCAGGGGCGAACCTGTGTGCCCAATGTAGATGGGCTTCGGGAGTTGATTCTGGAGGAGGCCCATAGCTCGCGGTACTCCATCCATCCGGGTGACGTGAAGATGTACCAGGACCTGAGACAACACTATTTGTGGATAAGGATGAAAAGGACATAGTGGAATTTTTGGCCAAGTGTCTCAACAGTTAGCAAGTTAAATATGAACATCAGAGACCTAGAGGATTACTTCAGCAGATTGAGCTTCCAGAGTGGAAGTGGGAGCGGATCACCTTGGACTTTGTAGTTGGACTTCCACGGACTTTGAGGAAGTTCATGCTATTTGGGTGATCGTGGATCGGCTGACCAAGTCACCTCATTTCATTCCAGTGCTGACCACTTATTATTCAGAGAGTTTGGTTGAGATTTATATCAGAGAGATCTCCTGCCTTCACGGTGTTCCAGTATCTATCATCTCAGAAAGAGGTATGTAGTTCACATCACGGTTCTGGAGAGCCGTACAGTAGGAGTTGGGCACCAGGGTGGAGCTGAGCACAACCTTTCACCCTCAGACGGACGGGCAGGCCAAGCACACGATTCAGATTCTTGAGGAAATGCTCCGTGCCTGTGTGATGGAGTTTGGAGGGTCATGGGACCAATACTTGCCACTTGCAGAGTTTGCTTATAATAACAACTACCAGTTCAGCATTCTGATGGCACCGTGTGAGGCTTTGTATGGTAGACGGTGTCATCTTCAGTGGGATGGTTCGAGTCGGGCGAGGCTCGATTGTTGGGTACAGATTTGTTCCAGGATTCCCTAGACAAGGTGAAGGTGATTCCGGAGACACTTCACATAGCTCAGTCCAGGCAGAAGAGTTATGCGGACCGGAAGGTTCGTGATTTGGTATTTATGGGTGGTGATCAGGTTTTGCTTCGGGTATCGCCTATGAAGAGCGTCATGAGGTTCACGAAGAAGGGTAAACTGAGTCCGAGATTCATTGGCCCTTTTGAGATATTTCGGCGTGTTGGGGAGGTTGCTTATGATCTTGCCTTGCCTCCCAGCCTAGCAGGAGTTCATCCAGTATTCCACGTATCTATGCTCTGGAAGTATCACGGTGATCCGGCTCATGTATTGGACTTCAGTTCAGTCCAGTTGGACAAGGATCTATCTTATGTTGAGGAGACAATAGCCATTTTGGATAGGCAGGTCAGAAAGCTCAGGTTGAAGAATATTGCATCAGTAAAGGTTTGGTAGAGGGGTCAGCCGGTCAAGGAGGCAACTTGGGAGACCGAGCAGGATATGTGCAGCCAGTACCCTCATCTTTTCACAGCTTCAGGTATGTCTTTATACTCGTTCAAGGATGAACGATTCTTTTAAGAGGGGGAGAATGTAACGACCTGACCGGTCATTTTGAGAGTTAGAGCCTCGATCCCCTAATTACTGCTTTCCCCACGTTTGTTTCTGCTTTTGGGACTTGCCGGAGTGGTTTGCTATGAAATTTAGAGAGTTCGGGACACTTAGTCCCTAACTTTTATTTTAAGCTTTAGAAATTGGACCGTGGTTGGAACTCTGTGAACACGGCTCCTGAATGGAATTCCGTCGACTTAGTTAGCTCCATTTAGTGATTTCGGGGTTAGGAACGCGTTCGAAATATGTTTTCGAGGTCTGTAGTAGAGTTAGGCTTCAATTGGCGGAGGTAAAAATTTTGGCGATTTTGGTCGATAGGTGAAATTTTTATATCAGGCTCGGAATGGGATTCCGAAAGTGGTTGTAGGTCCGTAGTGTCATTTGTGACCTGTGTGTCAAATTTGAGGTCATTCGCACTACTTTTGACGTGTTTCGGTATCGTTGTGGATTTTGGAAAAATTTCTAAGTTTTTAGGCTTGAGTCCATGTATAATTTGTGATTTTTGTGTTATGTGATGTGGTTTAAAGGCTCGACTAAGTTCAAATGAGGTATTACTACTGATTGGTAGGTTTGGTTGAGGTCCCGGGGGCCTCGGGGGTCTTTCGGATGCTCAACGGGTCATTTTAGCCTTGTATTGATTGCTGGTTTTCTGGTGTGAGTGCAGCAAGATTTTCTTCATCATGATCGCATGAGGGAGTTCGCGATCACGTAGGGTAATTAGAGGTCAATCAGGATTTAATGTATCGCGATCGCATGAAAAGGAACGCGATTGTGTAGAATAGGCAGCTTGATCACTGCGTTCGCAAGGGCTAAGTCGCGTTCGCGTAGAAGGAATAGGGCAGCAATGTAACTTAAGTGTTTCTCTACGTGGTCGCATAAAGGCAACTGCGATCGCGTAGGTTTGGGAAGTAAAGCACCACGTTTGCTAACGGATTCCTGCGATCGCGTAGGTTTGGGAAGTAAAGCACCACGTTTGCTAACGGATTCCTGCGATCGCGTAGTGCATTTTTGAGGCGCGTGTAGTTTATTCTTCGTCATCGCGTCTAGCTTTCCACGATCGCACTGAGTGTGTTCCTGGGCAGAAACTTAAATACCCAAATCGAGGGTTTGAGCTAAAATCCATATTTTTGAACTTGAGAGCTCGGGGATTGGCGATTTTTGAAGGGATTTTCACCTGGGCGATTTGGGTAAGTAATTCCTAATCGGTTTTGACTAATTTCCAAGAATCCATGCTTAAGTTCATCCTTTAATTTCGAATTTGGGGTGAAAATTTGGGAAAATTTTGGATAAAGTTCTTAGACCGAGTTTTTGAGTTTTGATCAAGATTTTGGTATCGGATTCGAGTAATTTTTATATGGTTAGACTCGTGAGTGAACGGGTATCCGGAATTTGTAACTTTTACCCGATTCCGAAACGTGGGCCCGGGGGACCTTTTCGGCGATTTCCCTAATTCTGCGCTTTAGCTTCAAATTTGTTTATTAAAATAGTTGCTTATAGTGATATTCACATTATGTAACTTATTTGAATAGATTCGGGCCATTCAGAGTTTGGTACTCGTGGAAAGAACGTGATTCCGGGTTGAATTGATCAGTCGAGATAAGTGGCTTGCCTAACTTTGTGTTGGGGACTTCCCCCTTAGGGTATTTAATGGTAATTGTTGTGTGGGCGCCGTGTACGTGAGGTGACGTGTACATACACGGGCCGTTATTTCAAAAATCTCATTTTTCACTTACTAAAACATAAACTATTTTTTTCTCTTCTATGAACTTGTTTTCATATGATATATTGTTTAGTTTAGATTAGGAAAGCATGCTTACGTGCTTAATTGCCTACTTTATTTTCTGTGCGCCATGCTTAGTTAAGCCCTTAATTTCCTTATCTGTGATTAGTATAAACTGTGTAAATTCAATTTTATGCTTGTCATTCATTCTGCATAGCATATTTAAATTGGGACTACAGACGTATTATGTGAGATACCCATGTACTGCATATTTACTTTGGGACTACGGATGTATTCCGGGAGATCCCCCTGTACTGCATATTTATTTTGGGACTATGGACGTATTCCGGGAGATCCCCCTGTACTGCATAATCGTTTGGAACTACGGGACGATATCCCGGGAGATTCCACTTTGTGATATATATTGTGTTGAGACGAGGACTCTCTTTACCGTAGAACTTATATTGTTTTTGTTAAACTGTTTACTGTCTGGATTACCTATCTTTGTACTGTTTTAAATTAATTTATATAGAAATTCAGTAGAGCCTTAACCTGACCTCGTCACTACTTGACTGGGGTTAGGGTTGGCACTTACTAGGTACCAAATGTGGTGTACTCATTCCCTTTCCTGCACATGTTTTCATGTGCAGATCCAGGTACGAGCTATCAGCCTCGTGCTTAGTCGTTGCTGCTGATTCGAGGATACCACAAGGTATTTTTGTCGCGTCCGCAGAATCCTTTGAGTCCTCTTCCATTCTAGCTTGTAGAGATTTTTCTTATGTACTTTCCAGTTTTTGCTAGAGCTACAGTAGTGTTAGAAGCTTGTGATTGTCTGTGAGATTCCGTGTCTTGGGGAGTTATATTTTGTATGAGCGAGCGGCCAGTATGTTATTTATATCATTTCCCTTATCCCCTTTATTTCTTGTGTTTTATTTCAGTTTTCCCCATTATAGTAGGCTTACCTAGTCGTAGCGACTAGGTGCCTTCACGACACCTTTGGAGGGTAAATCGGGTCGTCACAGCATAGCAGGTTCGTTCCAATAGAGAATACAATGCTTCATAAGGTGTAAACTTATTACGCAAGTAGTAGATGGCCTGTTATTTTCTTCCTGTCTCATCGTGCTGCCCCAGAACGCAGCCAAAAGCTCCATATAGCACTGCAAGGTAGAGTAGCAGTGGTCTACCTGGCTCTGGCGGAACCAAGACTGGTGGTGTTTATAAGTACTCCTTGATTTTGTCAAAAGCCTTTTGACAATCTTCGGTCCAACTAGTCACTGCGTCCTTCTTCAACATCTTAAAAATTGGCTCACATATAACTGTTGACTGGGCTATGAAACGACTGATGTAGTTGAGGCGTCCCAGGAAAATCACTACATCCTTCTTACTCTTTGGCGATGGCAACTCCTGGATGGCTTTGACTTTTCACGGATCCAATTCTATCCCCCGACGGCTGATGATGAATCCTAATAACTTTCAGGCGGGAACCCCGAATGCACACTTTGCGGGGTTTAATTTCAAGTTGTAATTCCGTAGTCTGTCAAAGAATTTCCTCAAGTCCGCTATATTATCTGTGGCCTTCTTGGATTTAATGATGACATCGTCCACATACACCTCAATCTCCTTATGTATCATGTCATGAAAGATAGTAGTCATGTCCCTCATATAGGTGGCCACAGCATTCTTTAGGCCGAATGGCATCATCTACTAACAATACACACCTCATGGTGTAATGAAAGTTGTTTTTTTGGCGTCCTCCTCATCCATCCAGATCTGATGGTAATCGGTGAAGCAATACACGAAAGACAAGAGTTCATGCTTAGCACAATTGTCGATTAAGATGTGTATGTTTGGAAGCGGGAAATCATCCTTTGGGTTGGCTCTGTTGAGATCCCGATAATCGAAACAAACTCTAACCTTACCATCCTTCTTCGGAACTGGCACGATGTTGGCTAACCATGTGAGATATTCAACTACCCTGAGGACCCTGGGCTTGATTTTCTTGGTAACCTCCTCTTTGATTTTCATGCTCATATCAGGCTTGAATTTCCTGAGTTTCTGCTTTACTGGTGGACACATCGAGTTTGTGGGCAATTTGTGGGCCACAATGTATGTACTAAATCCGGTCATATCGTCGTATGACCATGCAAATACGTCCTCATACTCTTTCAAGAACTGCGTGTACTCTTCTTTCTCTGACGGCGACAAGTGAATGTTGATGCGGGTCTCCTTGACGGTTTCAGAGCCTCCCAAGTTAATTATCTCAGTTTCGTCCAGGTTGGACTTGGGTTTGTTCTCAAAATTCTCTAATTCTCTTATGACATCCTCTTCTTTTGAATCACTATCTTTTTGTTGCGTTACCTCATTACATGTCACGGTTTCCGGTTCATTAAGATAGGAAATAGTAATGATGTATGGATAAAGATACGGGAAAAGTGGTAATAATAAACATCAATTCATTGAAAGTGTCAAACAAATGCAATTTTCAATAATTTAAACAACGTTTTGGAACATTGGAAATATTATTTAAAACAAAATGCTAAAGGGGAAATGATTTTTTCTTAGAAAGAAAAATAAATAATGTTGTTCAGCCTTGCTACCCCGAGACTCGTCGGGCCCTGGACGGTCTGACAGTCCAATTCTTGAGGAATGTTCCCCTCTCCACAGCTTGGATGTTAGGGCCTTCCTCCTCCTCCTCTTCCTCAACAATTATGCAACAGTCCATATCATCATCTTCCAGAAACAGGTTCCTCAAGGCTGCCAATGCTTCTTCCTCCTCTGATCCCCATATAATGCCAGTCTGATGGAAAGTCTGACTCAGGTATGGCACAGGCTGCTCGAGTGGATAGTGCAGACCACGTCATGGTGGTGACCAATTGCAAAATTCCTGCCAAGTGTACTGATATCCTAGCCCAAAAGTGGTACCATGGCGCTTTGGTTGTATCGGTTTGGAGATTCCCTGAAGATTTTTATCAAGCCCCTTGCCATGCTCATAGCCTCTCCATGCTAGCATGCTTGCTATCTTACTACTCCACCACTTATCTTTCTCGATTGCGTTCACCCGCTCAATACGATGGTAGGTTTCTCCACCTAGCTTTCTTCTATTTTCAATCACCGGGATGGTCTGGCTAATGTAAATGAGGTTTCTCCCTTCTCCGTGAATAATTACTTCTTGGTGGTTCCACTCGAACTTCACAGCCTGATGTAAGGTTGATGTTACAGCCCTAGCAGCTTGTATATATGGTCATCCCAGTAACAGATTGTAGGATGCAGATATATCCAGTACATGAAACTCGACATCGAACCATGTAGGCCCCATCTGTAGACAGATATTAGTCTCTCCAATGGTAGCTTTATGAGATCCATCGAATGCTTTTACATTCATAGTTCCTTCCCGTATCTCATGCAAGCCTTTGCCCAATCTATTCAGTGTTGTTAATGGGAAAATGTTGAGGCTGGATCCTCCGTCGATCAGAACTCTGAGAATGAACTTGTGTTCACATTGCACTGTAATGTGTAGTACCCTGTTGTGATTCAAATCTTCAAGTGGCAGCTCGTCCTCGTGAAAGGTGATTTTGTGGTTCTCCAGCACCTGTCCTACCATATTGGCCATTTCTCCACCAGTGATGTTGTTGGGCACATATGCTTCACTCAACACCTTCATTAGAGAATTCATGTGTGCCTCAAAATTTTGCAGTAGCGGGAGGATAGATATCTGAGCGGGAGTCTTGTTCAAATGGTCAATAACATAATACTCTCTCGCTTGTACTTTCGTCCAAAGGTCATATGGACCGGTTTCAATAACGAGCGGTTTGCTAGAAGCTTGCTTATTGGTTTTTCCTAAGTGTTCAGGTGTATAAACCCTTCCTGTTCTGGTCATCCCTTGTGCAGCAACGGATTCTTCGGTCTTTGACTTTCCCTTTCTTCAAGCCTTGGCCACATAATCCCAAGGTACATAATTGGAACTGAAAGGCGGTGTGGATGCCACCGTCACTGTGAAAGGCGTGGCTACTTCCACCTCAAATGGAATAGGTGCATCTGCAGGTGGTGCTACCTCAACTTCAAATGGAACTGACGCGGTTACCTCAACCTCAACTGGCGGCTTTATCTGCACTATAATAGGATTGGGTGTGACTGTGGGTTTCTTAGGATCGTCACCCTCACGAATAAGCCCGATTGATCCCTCAGGATCCCATTCCTCATCGGTCTCTATCACATTGATACCTTCGCCCCTATGATCTGGGAGGGGTTTTTTGCGGATGTTAGGTGTAGCTTCCTTTGCCTGGATGACTTTATAATCAATCAAGGTCTGTATCTTATACCAGTATGATATGCACAGGTTTTATTTGGGTTGACCCGTTGGGATGAATTCTCCATGGCCACAGCAGACATAGGGGTAACGTAACTAGCAGACTTCAACCTCTTATATAGCTGGTCAATGGGTTCAGCAATGGCAGTGTATTGTTTGGGTGGTTTGCGGTCAAATTTAGGCCGGGGTCTTGGGTAGTTTGGACGAGTTGGAGGTGACTGAAAGTAAGATGGTTGGGAATTATATGTATGGTAAGTAGTGGCTGGTTGAATCTGGGAGGTGATGGTTGATATGTGGGTGGAGGTATTTGGTATACGAGTGGAGAGGTCTGATATACAAATGGAGTTTTGGGTCCTTGGGCAACTATTACTGTTCCCACGTCCTTCTTCTTTGATATACGTTCTAATTTTAATGCTTTATTCATGGCCTGTAGTGTCTCGAAGTTTGTCATCATACCGCTTTTAATGCCCTCTTCAATCCTTTCCTCGAGTTTGATAATGTCGGAGAACTTATGGTTTTCAATAACCATTAATCTTTCATAGTACTGGGGATCATGTGCCTTGACAAAGAACTTCTTCAATTGTTCCTCGTCTAACGTCGGTCTGACCATGGCTGCTTCTGACCTCCAACGAGTAGCATACTCGCGGAAAGTCTCAGTTGGCTTTTTTTTAAGTTCTGGATGTAGAAGACATACGTCGCATTCTCTGTATTAAACCTGAACCTGTCCATGAAGTCGGATGCTATGCTCACCCAGTTGGCCCATTTCTTAGGATTTTGGCTAATATACCAGGACAAGGAATCTCCTATAAGACTCCTCATGAAGAGCTTCATTCGGATCCTTTCATCCTTTCCGACCTGTACAAGCTTGTCACAATAGGTTCTCAGATGAACCTTGGGATCACCTGTTACGTCAAACATTTGAACTTGGGAGGTTTGTATCCCTCAGGAAGTTCCACATCTGGTTATATGCATAGATCTTTTTAGTTCATACCTTCTATCCTTTTACCTCTTTCGACGCCCTGAACCCGACTTGTCAATTTCTTGAGCTTTTCAGCCATGTTCATAATGAGCAGGTCCTTCTCAGCAGATTCTGGTTTCTAGGATATGGGTTGAGTAGAGTGAGGTAGAGTTTCCACGTATATGGCGTAGTTTTGGTCGGTAGTTTGAGTATAATGATGATCATTGGTGGAGTTTTGGGGTTCGAGAATAACTTGTAGGGTATTTTGTGAAGTATGGTAGGTGTTCTGCTGATATTGTGGAGGGATAGTTTGATTCTATGGTGTGGTTGTATAATGGTGAGGTACGGGAGGATTCTGTGTGAACTTGTTGGGTGCATTTTGAGGTGGTACGGGATTCTAGGTGTTTGGGTGGTTGACGTCTGGGATATTGAGTGTGAGGGAGAGGTTTTCTAAGCTCCGGACTTGCTCGAGCTCACCCTGAAGTTCTAATATTCTCTTCTCAAGCCGTGAGACCGCATCATTTGAGTCCTGAGTACCCCGACCATCGGAAGCTTCCGCATGTTCAACATGTGTATTATTGTCTTTTCTGGTGTCGTTCAAGTCATCCATTTTTTCTTTTTCTTTGCCTTTTGGTGGAATAGGAGAAAGAGAAGGTGGAGGGCCCCTGGATCTTGTGTGATAAGTTGATGATGCCAGTATGCGTGAACCAACCTTTGGGGAATGGGGAATAATCAAAAGAAAGAAAGAAAGAAAAATAAAACAAAAAGGTAGACAAGTCAGTAAGAGTTCTGAGAAAGAATATGAGCGGTATTTAAACACATATTTTGGGAATGTAAATTCGCGTCCTAATTTGGAAACCTTGTTGTGCCCGAGGTAGGCCTAGCGACAAGTTGTTTTAGAGAACTTAAATGCCAATAATTTCCTCATTTCATTAATATAAAAATAGATGAATCCAACACGACACTAAGATAATAAAAGACAAGTCATTACTGGCGCTTGGCCTTATTAAATTTAGGAAAAGCAAATAAATCTAATCTACTTGGTCCCAGAAGGACCCTCCCCAAGCTTGATCTTCTTGGCTCTATCAATCAGGTTCCCCAGGTCGTGCATGCCCAACAGCAGGTATACTCTCGCTAGATGTCCTCCTTCGCTTTCCTCAGCATTTTGGCAGTTGGCGACTCTTTTGCTCATCGTCCCCTCCAGTTCCATCAGACCCTGCTCCAAATACTCCAGCCTTTCATTAGATTTGATAGAAACTTTCCCTCCGTTCATTGATCAGTTCCATATTAGTATTGTGTTGCTCCAACTGTTCGGCCTCGGACTCATAAGCCCTGGACTCATAAGCCCTTTTTCATAGTTTATTGTATCTCACTTGGGCTTCAGCGACTTCGTCTATGAACATGTTTCCTTGACCGATTCCCAGCTTAACTACCCCTGCTAGTGTCTTCCAACCATGATGGGTAAAAGCGTACATGCCCTGCGTGGTACATGTCTGGCTCGATGGTGTCCTTCTCCACAATGATCTTTGAGTGCCACATATGCTGAGCTTGGCACCTGTAAGAGATGTCGTCATCCTAAAAATCTGCTCGGAAATGACTCATCTTCGCAACCCGCGGTATGACCTGCCTCCTGCCTGCTTGTCTCATAACCCTGATGGGAACATAAGGGTATATCCCCCTTAACCCAATCAACACCAAGTGAGGAGCGTCCCTAGACCTGATGATGAAATCGTCAGTAGGGAACCATTCAAACATCCACTGGACCTAATCCTCGGTCAGATTGTCAAAGAACTCCACCCATTCCTTAGGACTTTCTGATTGAGAAAACCTGTCTGGGATATAAGTCATCCTCTTAGGGTGGTAGAAGGCTATATGATCATTCCACGCCTTCCGTGGTAACTCCTGACGATATTAACCCTTTTGGAGATGCTCTAGTAACCAAAGTTGTAGAAGCAAATTACAACCCTCGAAATGCTTGAACCCATTCTGGCAGCGGTCTAAAGCCCAGTAAATATCAGCTATAATCATAAGGACTATGGTGTATGTTTGTCCCTCGATTCCATCCATTAGAGTTTTACCTACCATAGCCAGTCTAGTGTGAATTATGTCCCCTTTCATTAGGAACACTATCATGCCCAAGAAGCAAACAACAAACATGAAAACTCTGCGATGAATGCGACCTAAGGAAGTGATAGAGAAATCATCATGGAACATACGGTAAGACTTTCTATGACCGTATCTCTCTTACAAATAGTCAAAGGGTATGTAAGAGTTCATTAAGCAATCCAAATATACGTTCTTCTTCATACCCATCATCTTTAGAAACCCTTTACCAGTGTGATTTTTCGGCACCAATAGACCAGTGATGTCCCAAGGTAGCCCAGCAAATCCCCCTATTTCTTCTAGGAGAGGGGTCATTTCTATGTTCCCAAAGCGGAACACAGACCGTTCACTATCCCAAAACATAGTTGCAGCTTCAATTAGCATGTTGTTTGGTTGGATGTCTAACAGAGAAGGTAAATTTCCCAGGACTTTTCTCATATGTTTCTTGTCACTTGAGGAAAGATCTTCCCACCAATCCAGTAGCAGTGGTGGTATATTGCGGACCATGCCGAACCTGGGGACCTCGTGCCTCATTTTCTACAAAACAAAGAAGGTTAGGACCTTTTCCCCCTCCTGATTCGACTATTTATACATCCATGATTAGCATATTGGCATTTAGTTCTCCAAAATTAATGCACAAAACGTGGTTGCGTCCGTTGGGATTATGGTAACCCCGGTGGACTTTTGGATAAGGTTTGTCTTAAGGGGTTATTATGTGGACAACATATTAACCCGGATAAGTTTGACCATGATGCATGTACAGTGATAATCAGATTAAGGTTGCTATGGAGGTCTAGACTGGTACCCTCAAGCGGATAACTTGAGGGGGAAAGGCACATAACTGTCGATTTCACCGCTGATCGACTAGTTTTATCGCAAATAAGTCTTTCAGAATTTAAAAGGTGATATATAGGAAGAGCGCAACCACTCATCAAGCGTTGCTAAAGGATAGATTACACACGAGTGGAATATGATGTTGAGCATGATTTATGCAACAGTAAATAGCATGTTGTCACGTATTTGCACGTTAGGAAAATAATAAATGCGGTATATAATAATTGAAAGACAGTTAAAAAAAGAAAACAAAGAGACAGTCAGTTTCGTAGTGAAGGAATAAATAATTAAGTTCACATAAAGGGAAAGGGAAAGGGTGCACATGTATCAGCAGAATCAAGCATGCTTAGAATAATTCACATAAACAAGTTTGTCATGGTAAGATCCTAAGGATCCCCAGCAGAGTCGCCATGCTGTCGCGCCTCCCTTTTTCCTCGCAGAGTCCGGGTTTCGACATTTTTTGGGACAACTTGTTTCCTTTTGGGAAGGGGTATGGAATTTGAAGAGTCACCACCTAACGTACTTAAGGTGCGTTAGGGAAACTAATGCAAGTAACCCATAAACCGGTTTACATTACTAGAGATTGGGTAAGGCCTCGAAATTACCTTGAGGGGAAGGTGTTAGGCACCCCTCGAGGTCCACAACAGTGGGTCCCGTCCAAACTCATTTTAGTGAATTATTCATAAATCAATTTAAACAAGTAAAGATCATTTTAAAACGGGAATAAAAGGGGTCCTAGGTTTATTAGCCTATAGGATCACTACTGTGCAATACTCGGTAAACTTTCCCCAAATAGAAGTGTTACGCGTAGCATTAGCGCACAGGTCATCATATCCTTTACTAACAAATTACCCTCCCCTTAATTACTACTTAAGGGATTCTAATTGAATACTTACTCTATGCGTGATTACCCGCCCCTTTACCTATGGCCTTGGAGATGTTTAGGACCTCTATTAAGGTGGTTCTAGATTCACCTATGGTGCTTAAAAGGAGAAAATCTAAGCGACAAACAAAACAGATAGGACTGTCATATAACAAAGCAGTCAAAGGCTCACATTTACCTCCACAAATAAGCAAACAATTGCATGTCTCAAACAGCAATTTTAAACACTTTAAAGTCCTATAGCAGGATATCTAGGTGAGCAAAGAAACAGAATATGCATCATTTGTTAAGGGGAGCCAATGAACACCTAATCAGTTTACCTACTGATTTTTATGTCTTACAAAATCTGGGCAGAAGCCTATAGACATAGTATCTGTAACGACCCGGTCCGTCGATGTGTAAGAGTCGATAGGCTTGAAATCGAAGGGGCTGTAGTGAGAGTTCAGTCATGTAGCCTTTAAAGATAGCCTATTAATGTGAAAAGACAACTGAGAGTTGACTTATGGGGAAATGACCTCGATATACGGATTTTATGGCTGGGATAGCTTTGGTAGGTGATTTGGGACTTGGGAGTGAGTTCAGAATATTTTTGTGATGTCCGGTGTAGGATTAGGCTTGAATTGGCAAAGTTAGTTTTTGGAGATTTCCGGTTAGCACTGGAAAATAGGCTATCGGGGTCAGAATGGAATTCTGACAGTTGGAACAGGTTCGTAATGTCATGTTGGATATGTCTGCAAAATTTCGGGTCAATCGGAGTTGTTTTGGGTAGTTTTGGCATCGTTGGTGGAATTTAGAAAACACCAAAGTTCCTAGGCTTGAATTTGATGTGATTCTGGTGTTTTGATGTTATTTTTAGTGTTTCGAGAGTGCAACTAAGTTTGAATGATCATATATGAGATATTTGGTATGTTTGTTTGGGGTCCCGAGGGGCTCGGGATGGTTTCAGATAGTTAACGGGGAGTTTGGAATGACTTTGTCACTGCTGATGTTCTATTGCTCGTGTTTTCGCACCTGCGGATGGGGAGCCACAGGTGCGGTTCCGCAGGAGAGGACGTGGCACCGCAGGTGCGGAAGGTTGCTAAGTGAGGGGATTTCCGCAGGTGCGAGGTATTTGCCGCACCTGCGAGGCCGCAGGTGCGAAAGGTCAATCGTAGGTGCAGAATTTGAGTCCTTGAAATTTTCCGCAGGTGTGCACCTGGGATCCCCAGGTGCGGTTCCGCATGTGCGTGTAAGTGGTCCCAGGTGAGGACCCACTGGACAGAAGATATAAAAACGTGCCTTCGCAAATTTTAGCCATTTTCTCAATATTTCATCTGGGTTTGAAGATTTTGGAAAGGTTTTGAAGAGGGGATTCGATAGTTCTTCATCAAGGTAAGCTTTTTAGACTCTAAACTCGTTTATATGTGATTAAAGGTCGGATTTATGGTGGAAATTAGGGAGAAATCAATGTAAATTGGGTGATTAGGGCTTGGGATTAAGAATCTTTAAAATGGTGATTTGAGGGGTCATTTGGACTCCGAATTTAGTGTTCTTTATATGTACGGACTCGTGAGATGATGAAGAACAGTTCTGTATAAAATATTCTTAGTTTCGGGACGTGGGCCCGACGGTTCTGTTTGACCAATTTCGGGATTTTTAAGTAATTTTGATACATTTCGATTGGGATTAGTTCCTTAGCATATTATAATGATATACATCTGATTGTTGGTAGATTTAGAGCACTCGGAGGCCGAATTTATAGGCAAGGGAACTGCGGAGTAGTGTATTAGTCAGTTTTGAGAGTAAGTAACGCTTCCAAACTTGGAATTGAGGGTTTGAAACCCCAAACTATTTGATATTTTCTATTCATTAAGGTGACGCACTTGCTAAGTGACGGGCATGGGGGCGTTTACCGAATATTTGTAGCCTGGCTCATCCCATGGCACTGTCTAATGGTTATCTCAGGTTAATATTTGTATTGTGAAGGTGGTATTTACTTTGAACGAAATATAAATCATGCTAAGTATAAATGTTAAGGCTTCACGCCGATGTGTTTAGACCGGAATGGTCGATTATTGCTGTCTCTATCTGTCATTATTGCTTTCATGTAATCACTCTTGTTATAGTATATGTTTCATGCCTCAGTCTCGTAAGTTTCTAGTTTATTCTATATTATCATTGGTTTGAGCTGATTTTCATATGTTAGAGCATTGTAAGTGAGACTGGAAGGTACTGACCGAGTGAGGCTTCGAGCCTGGTTTTGAGATAGTTATGAGGTCGGACTGCACACCGCAGCGATCCTGGAACCATGCCTTCGTTGGCTTGATATAGCGCATGGGCTGAAAGGAGCCCCTTCGGAGTCTATACACCCCCAGTGAGCGCACAGATATTGAGGGATGGATTTTCCTGGGCATGGATTTGTCCGAGCATTATGTTCCGGAGATGGATTTTCTCCGTGGTTATTATGTTCCGGAGATGGATTTTCTCCGTGGGGGCTGGATCAGCCTTTTTCCTCAGTATTTGGTGACTGTCTCACTTGTGTTTATGTAATATCCGGGATAGACTTCCCTGGGCCTGAAGGTCGTGTTCTAGTACTGAGTGGACCAACTTATGAGAGCTTGATTAATGAGTACACATCATTCTTGATTCCATATGAATTCATGCTAGTATGCAGAGTTACAGACATATATTGATGCATCGTGTTTATTTCCTGATATATTACTGTCATGTCCAAGTCATATACTGTTGTTGAATTATCGGAGTTTTAGTTCGTCACTACCTCTCAGCCCGTAGTTTTTTTTCGTTACTACTGAGTTGGTGTACTCACGTTACCCCCTGCACCTTGTGTGCAGATCCAGGTACAGCGGAATTCAGCTTGGGTCAGTGAGTAGCAGCAGTTCATCAGAGTTGACGAGGTAGCAGAAGGCGACCATGATCTCGTCTTCTCTTTCCTTTCTACCTGTCGTATTTATTTTTAGGACTATGTTAGTCATTTCTTTTGGTTGTATTAAGTACTAGCAGCTCATGACTGTGTGACACTGGATCCGAGTTTAGTAGGATTTGGTCTTTTGAATTTCATAAACTGGTTTCCCAAAAATATTGGATTTATTATTATTATTATTAATTTCACACTTGTTAAAAAGGGCATTATATTGGGAATTGTATTTAGTTAGATAAAATGGGTGGATTGCCTGGTTCCACGAGAGGCGCCATCACGACTCTGGAAATGGGTTGTGACAAGTTGGTATCAGAGCGCTAGGTTAAATAGGTCTCACCAATCATGAGCAGGTTTAGTAGAGTCTTGCGGATCGGTACGGAGACGTCTGTACTTATCTTCGAGAGGCTACAGAACCTTTAGGAAAAATCTCACATTCTTTGAATTCTGTCGTGCGACTCTGTTGAACTTCTAAGCTAAACTTCTGTTGTTTTCATTCTCTTACAGATGGTGAGGACTCGTGCTATTGATAGTGGTGACCAGATCCCAGCATGACCAGCCCGAGGTCGAGGTCGTGGTCGTGGTCGTGGAAGAGGGAGGGGTGCAGCCTGCACAGCAGCCGAGGCAGCACCTGTGGACCCTCCCATTGCCCAGGAGCAGGTCCCCGCAGCTGAGATTCCATCGGGGCAGACTCAGGCACCAGTAGTGCCTATTGTGATTCCGGGTCTTCAGGAGTCCCTAGCCCAGATTTTGACGATGTGCACCAGCTTGGCACAGGTCGTCGCTATGTCCACTACTACTACTACTTCTCAGGCGGGGGGAGGCATCCAGACTCCAGCTGCCCGGACACCTGAGTAGGTCACCCAGGGACTTCAAACACCTGGGGCAGCCCCATTACAGCAGATTGCTCCGGTACAGGATTATGTGGTCCCAGCTTTAGCTGATGATGAACAGCGTAGGTTGGAGAGGTTCAGCAGACTCCAGCCTCCAACTTTTAGGGGTACAGAGGGCGAGGATGCCCAGGCCTTCTTGGACAAGTGTCAGAGGATACTACATACTGCATGGATATTAGAGTCCAGTGGGGTTCCATTCACCACATTCCAATTTTCAGGAGCTGCACTTGCTTGGTGGGAGGTCTATGAGAGGCGTAGACCCGCTGATGCATCGCCCCTTACATGGCACCAGTTCTCCATTCTTTTTCTGGAGAAGTATATACCACAGTCTCGCAGAGAGGAGCTGCGCGGAGAGTTCGAGCAGTTGTGTCAGGGAGACATGACAGGGACGCAGTATGAGATGAGGTTCTCTGAGTTAGATCGTCGTGCCATCTGGCTACTTCCCACAGACAGGGAGAGGATTCGGATATTTGTCGATGGTCTCGCCTATCAGCTACGGATTTTTCTAACCAGGGAGAGGGTATCCGGTGCTTCTTTGAGGAGGTAGTTGACATAGCCAGGGAGATTGAGTCAGTGCGCCACTAGGAGCGTGTGGAGAGAGAGGCCTCGAGGTTCTGGTAATTATAGTGGTGATCACTCAGGAGGTCAGTCTCGGCACAGCATAGGCAGACAATTCAGGCCTCCTCCACCAGCTCGTCCAGCTTACAGTGGTGCTTCATCAGGACACGGTCCCCGTAGCTCTCATTCGGACCGCCCCTCATTTAGTGCACTCCCAGCCCAGAGCTCATCCCGGCCATCATCAGTTCAGGGTTCCTCAGCACATGGTTCTTCTAGCAGCTACCCTGGTCCCAGGGGTTCACTTCAGTCCCCATCGTCAATTGCTGGGAGGGGTTGTTTCAAGTGTGGGGTTCCGAGTCACATCAAGAGGTATTGTCCCTGCCTTTTTGGTAGTTCATTTCACCACAGGAACCAGCCTCCAGCTTCAGCACCAATTTCTACACCACCCGCTCAGGTAGCCAGGGGTGGAGGTCAGTCAGTCAGAGGCCGCTCCAGAGGGGGAGGTCGGTCAGGTGGAGGGCAGGCCCGTTTCTATGCACTTCCGGGTAGACCAGATGCCATGGCTTCAGATGCAGTGATTACAGGCATTATCTCAGTCTGCCACCGGGATGCTGCAGTATTATTTGATCCTGGTTCAACATATTCATATGTTTCTTCATTCTTTGCACATTTCTTGGATACACCCCTGAGTCCTTGTTTTTAGTTGTTCATGTGTCGACTCTAGTGGGGGATACTATTGTGGTAGACCGGGTGTACCGGTCTTGTACTATATCTATTGCGGGCCGGGAGACCTGGGCAGATTTATTATTACTTAGCATGGTTGACTTCGATGTGATTTTAGGCATGGATTGGCTATCTCCATTCCATGCGGTTCTCGACTGTCATGCCAAGACCGTGACCTTAGCGATGCCTGGATTGCCGAGGATTGAGTGGAGAGGTTCAGTGGAGTACGTGCCTAGCCGGGTGATTTCTGAAGGCTCATCTTATGATTGGGAAAGGGTGTGAGTCTTATCTGGACTTTGTGAGGGATGTTAGTAGTGAGACTCCTTCCATTGATTTTGTTCCCGTGGTCCGTGAGTTCCCGGACGTTTTCCCAGCAGACCTTCCAGGCATGCCACCTGACAGGGACATTGATTTTTGTATTGACTGAGACCCAGCCTATCTCTATTCCTCCTTACCGCATGGCCCCAGCAGAGTTGAAGGAATTGAAGGAATTGAAGGAACAACTTCAGGAACTCCTAGATAAGGGGTTCATTCGGCCTAGTGTGTCGCCTTGGGGTGCACCAGTGTTGTTCGTAAATAAGAAGGATGGATCCATGCATATGTGCATTGACTATAGGCAGCTGAACAGGGTTACAGTGAAGAACCGGTATCCTTTGCCCCGTATTGATGACTTGTTTGATCAGCTTCAGGGAGCTAGGTTGTTCTCCAAGATCGACTTGAGGTCTGGGTACCATCAACTGAAAATTCGGGATTCTGATATTCCGAAGACTGCTTTTAGGACCAGATATGGCCACTATGAGTTTCTGGTTATGTCTTTTGGGTTGACCAATGCCCCAGTCGCGTTCATGAATTTGATGAACAGTGTGTTTCAGCCTTACCTTGATTCATTTGTTATTGTGTTCATTGATGACATCCTGGTGTACTCTCGTAGCCAGGAGGAGCACGCGCAGCATTTGAGGGTTGTGTTGCAGAGATTGAGGGAGGAGAAGCTTTATGCAAAGTTCTCCAAATGTGAATTTTTCTTGGTTCGGTATCTTTCTTGGGTCACGTAGTGTCTAGTGAGGGTATCCAGGTGGACCCGAAGAATATAGAGGTGGTGCAGAGTTGGTCCAGACCATCCTCAGCTACCGAGATTAGGAGTTTACTGGGTTTGGCGGGTTATTACCGTCGCTTTGTGGAGGGATTTTCTTCTATTGCTTCACCTTTGACCAGATTGACCCAGAAGGGTTCTCCATACAGATGGTCCGATGAGTGCGAGGAGAGCTTTCAGAAGCTGAAGTCAGCGTTGACTACAACTTCAGTATTGGTATTGCCTACGGGTTCAGGTTCTTACACAGTCTATTGTGATGTGTCTAGAGTTGGATTGGGAGCGGTTCTGATGCAGGAAGGTAGGTTGATTGCCTACGCGTCCAGACAGTTGAAGGTGCACGAGAAGAATTATCCAGTGCACGATCTTGAGTTAGCTGCCATTGTTCATGCCTTAAAGATTTGGCGACATTACTTGTATGGGGTACAGTGTGAGATTTTCACTGATCATCGTAGCTTGCATTATCTGCTAAGGCAGAAGGACTTGAATTTACGTCATAGGAGATGGTTAGAGCTTCTTAAGGACTATGACTTAACTATTTTGTGTCACCCGGGGAAGGCTAATGTAGTGGCCGATACCTTGAATCGCAGAGCCGAGAGTTTGGGGAACCTAGCTTACCTTTCAGTAGTAGAGAGACCGTTAACATTTGATGTTCAGGCTTTAGCGGGACAGTTGGTGAGGTTGGATTTGTCAGACCCTCCGAGGGTGGTAGCTAGCATGGCTTCCCGGTCTTCTTTATTTGACCAGATTAAGGCACGATAGTATTATGACCGCCACTTATTAGTTCTTCAGGATAGAGTTCGTCGGGGAGATGCCCGGGATATGACTATTGGTCATGACGGAGTTATGAGGATGCAGGGCCGTATTTGTGTGCCCAATGTGGATAGTATTCGAGAGTTAATATTAGCATAGGCTCACATTTCGCGGTAGTCTATTCATCCGGGTGTCGGGAAGATGTACCAGGATCTGAGACAGCAGTATTGGTGGAGGCGGATGAAGAGAGATATTGTTGATTATGTAGCACGGTGTCTCAATTTCCAGCAGTTCAAGTACGAGCACCAGAGACCAGGTGGATTACTTCAGAGGTTAGATATTCCGGAGTGGAAGTGCGAGCGGATTACCATGGACTTTGTAGTTGGGCTTCCACGAACTTCGAAGGGTTGTGATGCTATTTGGGTCATTGTAGATAGATTGACCAAGTCCGCGCACTTCATTCCCGTCCACACTTCTTATACTTCAGAGCGGTTAGCTGGTATTTACATTAAGGAGATTGTCTGATTGCATGGAGTTCCAATTTTTATTATTTTTGACAGAGGTACTCAGTTCACATCTCAATTTTGGAGGGCCGTATAGAGAGGTATGGGTACTGAGGCAGAGTTGAGCACTGCATTTCATCTCAGACAGACGGGCAGTCGGAAAGGACTATTGAGATTTTGGAGGACATGTTACGGGCTTGTGTGATTGATTTTGGTGGTTCATGGGATCAATTCCTGCCACTAGCGTAGTTTGCATATAATAACAGCTACCAGTCCAGTATTCAGATGGCCCCGTATGAGGCCTTATATGGTAGGAAGTGTAGATCTCTGGTTGGTTGGTTCGAGCCTGGTGAGACTAAGTTATTGTGCACAGATTTGATCCAGGATGCGTTGGAGAAGGTGAAGTTGATTCAGAAGTGAATTCGCATAGCGTAGTCTAGACAGAAGAGTTATGCGGACCGGAAGATTCGGGATGTGTCTTTTATGGAAGGGGATAAGGTACTGTTGAACCTATCACCCATGAAGGGTGTTATGAGGTTCGAAAAGAGAGGAAAGCTAAGCCCGCAGTTTACGGGTCCTTTCGAGGTGCTTCAGAAGGTTGGAGAGGTGGCTTATAGACTTGCCTTGCCACCTAGTCTATTGAATGTTCATCCGATATTTCATGTGTCGATGCTCATAAAATATGTTGGTGACCCGTCTCATGTGTTAGTCTTCAGCACAGTTTAGCTCGAGGATGATATGTCTTATGAGGTAGAGCCAGTGGCTATTTTGGCTCGCGAGGTCAGAAAGTTGAGGTCAAAGGAGATAGCTTCAGTGAAGGTGTAGTGGAGCGGTCAGCCAGTGGAGGAGGCTACTTGGGAGACCGAGTGGGAGATGCGGAGCAGATATCCTTACTTGTTCGAGACTCCAGGTATGTTTCTAGACCCGTTCGAGGACGAACATTTGTTTAAGAGGGGGAGAATGTAACGACCCGGTCCGTCGTTACATAGAACTTGCATTTTTAATTGTTGTTATTGACTTGTCTTTCTCTATAGAAGCAGTCAACTGAGTTCTGAACGAATTAGCTCCTTGGTATAGGTTGGTTATTCTGTTGTTGATGTGTTAGAGTCGATAGGCTTGAAATCGAAGGGGTTGTAGTGAGAGTTCAGTCATGTAGCCTTTAAAGATAGCCTATTAATGGGAAAAGTCAACTGAGATTTGACTTATGGGGAAACGACCTCGGAATGCAGATTTTATGGCTCGGATAGCTTCGGTAGGTGATTTGGGACTTAGGAGTGAGTTCAGAATATTTTTGTGATGTCCGGTGTAGGATTAGGCTTGAATTGGCGAAGTTAGTTTTTGGCGATTTTTGCTTAGCAGTGGAAAATAGGCTATCGGGGTCAGAATGGAATTCCGACAAGTGGAACAGGTTCGTAATGTCATTTTGGATATGTCTGCAAAATTTCGTGTCAATCGGAGTTGTTTTGGGTAGTTTCGGCATAGTTGGTGGAATTTAGAAAATCCCAAAGTTCTTAGGCTGTTTGATGTGATTCTGGTGTTTTGATGTTATTTTTAGTGTTTCGGGAGTGCAAATAAGTTTGAATGATCATATATGAGGTGTTGGTATGTTTGGTTGGGGTCCCGAGGGGCTCAGGATGGTTTCGGATGGTTAACGGGGAGTTTGGAATAATTTTGTCAGCTGATGTTCTATTGCTCGTGTTTTCGCACCTGCGGATGGGGAGCCGCAGGTGCGGTTCCGCAGGAGAGGACGTGGCACCACAGGTGCAGAAGTTGGCTAAGTGAGGGGATTTCCGCAGGTGCGAGGTATTTGCCGCACTTGCGAGGCCGCAGGTGCGAAAGGTCGATCGCAGGTGCGGAATTTGAGTCCTTGGAATTTTCCGCAGGTGCGCACCTGGGATCCCTAGGTGCGGTTCCGCATGTGCGTGTAAGTGGTCACAGGTGAGGACCCACTGGATAGAAGATATAAAAACGTGCCTTCGCGAATTTTAGCCATTTTCTCAATATTTCATCTGGGTTTGAAGCTTTTGGAAGGGTTTTGAAGAGGGGATTCGATAGTTCTTCATCAAGGTAAGGTTTTTGGACTCTAAACTCGTTTATATGTGATTAAAGGTCGGATTTATGGTGGAAATTAGGGAGAAATCAATGTAAATTGGGTGATTAGGGCTTGGGATTAAGAATCTTTAAAATGGTGATTTGAGGGGTCATTTCGACTCCGAATTTAGTGTTCTTTATATGTACGGACTCGCGAGATGATGAAGAACAGTTCTGTATAAAATATTCTTAGTTTTGGGACGTGGGCCCGACGGTTCTGTTTGACCAATTTCGGGATTTTTAAGTAATTTTGATACATTTCGATTGGGATTAGTTCCTTAGCATATTATAATGATATACATCTGATTGTTGGTAGATTTAGAGCACTCGGAGGCCGACTTTATAGGCAAGGGCACTGCGGAGTAGTGTATTAGTCGGTTTTGAGGTAAGTAACGCTTCCAAACTTGGAATTGAGGGTTCGAAACCCCAAACTATTTGATATTTGCTGTTAATTAAGGTGACGCACTTGCCAAGTGACGGGCATGCGGGCGTTTACCGAATATTTGTAGCCTGGCTCATCCCATGGCACTGTCTACTGGTTATCTCAGATTGATATTGTACTGTGAAGGTGGTAATTACCTTGAACGAAATAGAAATCATGCTAAGTATAAATGTTAAGGCTTCACGCCGATGTGTTTAGACCGGAATGGTCGATTATTGCTGTCTCTATTTGTCATTATTGCTTTCATGTACTCAGTCTTGTTATAGTATATGCTTCATCCCTCAGTCTCGTAAGTTGCTAGTTTATTCTATATTATCATTGGTTTGAGCTGATTTTTCATATGTTAGAGCATTGTAAGTGAGACTGGAAGGTACTGACTGAGTGAGGCTTAGATCCTGGTTTTGAGACAGTTATGAGGTCGGACTGCACACCGCAGCGATCCTGGAACCATGCCTTCGTTGGTTTGATATAGCACGTGGGCTGAAAGGAGCCCCTTCGGAGTCTATACACCCCCAGTGAGCGCAAAGATATTGAGGGATGGATTTCCCTGGACATGGATTTGTCCGAGCATTATGTTCCGGATATGGATTTTCTCCGTGGTTATTATGTTCCGGAGATGGATTTTCTCCGTGGGGGCTGGATCGGCCTTTTTCCTCAGTACTTGGTGACTATGTCACTTGTGTTTATGTAGTATTGGGGATGGACTTCCTTGGGCCTGAAGATCTTGTTCTAGTACTGAGTGGACCACCTTATGAGAGCTAGATTAATGAGTACACATCATTCTTGATTCTATATGAATTCATGCTAGTATGCAGAGTTATAGATATATATTGATGCATCGTGTTTATTTCCTGATATATTACTGTCATGTCCAAGTCATATACTTTTGTTGAATTATCGGAGGTTTAGTTCGTCACTACCTCTCAACACGTAGTTTTGTTTCGTTACTACTGAGTTGGTGTACTCACGTTACCCCCTGCACCTTGTGTGCAGATCCAGGTACAGCGGAATTCAGCTCGGGTCAGTGAGTAGCAGCAGTTCATCAGAGTTAATGAGGTAGCAGATGGCGATCGTGATCTCGTCTTCTCTTTCTTTTCTACCTGTCGTTTTTATTTTCAGACTATGTTAGTCATTTCTTTTGGTTGTATTAAGTACTAGCAGCTCATGACTATGTGACATTGGATCCGGGGTTAGTAGGATTTGGTCTTTTGAATTTCATAAATTGGTTTCCCAAAAATATTGGATTTATTATTATTATTATTGATTTCAGACTTGTTAAAAAGGGCTTATATTGGGAATTGTATTTAGTTAGATAAAATGGGTGGCTTGCCTGGTTCCACGATAGACGCCATCACGACTGCGGAAATGGGTCGTGACAGTATCTAAGCGTGAATCAGACCATAGTAACAAACTAGCGATTGACTTATAACAGGCAGATTTTTATCTATTTAGACCCTATAGGCATGATGTCTATGCACTGAAAATGATCACAAGCGTTACTTCAGGACATATAAACACAGAAATTGATTTTACATATTTATCTCTACAAACATGATATCTAAGTGTCAAACTGTTTTTAGACTTATTCGTTATAGGCATGACGGCTAAGTGTTCACACTGATTTCAAATATGATTTCCTAAGGACATGATATCTAAATGAGCAGAATATTTTACGAATTTGATAATTCCCAAAGGAAGATCCTATAGGCATGGTTTCTAATGCACATTAAGACTTGAATATATGCATGAACATGAATTTTTGATATAGAATTGATAAAACGTTCCATAACAGGATTTCTAAGATGTAAAGTGAAAATTAAGGACAAATAATGAGATAAGTCCTATAGGCATGATTTCTAATGCATATAAACAATCACAACAATCCTATAGGCGTGGTTTCTAATGCACATTGAGACTTCAATGTCCCGCCCCCTCTTTTCCCCTTTCGCGGGAGTCCGGGTTTCGACATGCTTTGGGACAACTCGTTTCCTTTTGGGAAAGGGGTACGGAAATTGAAGAGTCGCCACCTAACGGATTTAAGGTGAGTTAGGTCACCTAATGCAAGTAACTCATGAAACCGGTTTACATTACCATATATTGGGTAAGGGCTTGAAATTACCTTGAGGGGAAGGTGTTAGGCACCCCTCGAGGTCCACAACGGTGGGTCCCGACCAAACTCATTTTGGTGAATTACTCATTAAGCAAGCAGTTTAAGCACACATATGGATTACAAAAAAAATGGGAATAAATGGGTCCTAGGTTTATTATCCTATAGGATCACTTCTGTGCAATACCCGGTAAACCTTCCTCAATTAGAGGGGTTACACGTGGCATTAGCGCATAGGTCATCATATACTTTACTACCCAATTACCCTCCCCTTAGTGGTTATGTAAGCGATTCTAATTAAACGTACTCTATGCGTGCATTACCCGCCCCTTTCTAATGGCCCTGGAGGTGTTTAGGACCTCTAGTTAAGGTAGTTCTAGACTCTCCTAAAATGCTTAAAAGGAGAAAATCTAAGCGACAATTAAAAAACAAGTAGGACTGTCAGGTAAAGGAACAATTAAGGGGGATCAAATTTACCTCCACAAATAAGCAGTCAATTGCACGTCTCAAACAACAGTATTTAAGATACTTTAAGAGTCCTAAAGCAGGATATCTAGGTGAGCATGACAAACAGAATATATGCAGCATTGTGTTAAAGCGAGGCAGTGGAGACCTAATCCGTTTACCTACTGATTTTAGGACTTGCTGAATCTGAGCAGTTCGCAAATAGTTAAGCAAAGCATAGTTTTACAGTTTGCCAGGCTTACCTAGGCGTGGATCCGAGATTTCCTATAAACATGATATCTAATTTTTAATCAGAGTCTTAATACTAACAAGTGATTTTAAACAGGCAGTTTGGTTCATTATGTCCTTTAGGCATGCTGTCTAGGTGCTGAAAAATAATCATAAACGTTACAGAACTGGTTTGATATATTTATCTCTATAAGCAATGATATCTAGGTGTTGGGACTGCTTTTTATACTATCTAGACATAGGCGTGGTATTTAGGCGAGTGCAATAAAAGTCCTAAAACATGGTTTCTAATGCACATAGGAGAACTTTATGAACATGATAATTAGGCAGAATTAATAACAACCTAGTGACAGGATTTCTTTAGAAAAGTAGAAGTTTTTGAACAAATGATATGATGCCTATGAATATGATTTCTAATACACAAATAATCCTGAGAGCGTGATTCTTAATGCAAGAAAATAGTCATAGTAATCCTAAGAGCATGATTTCTACCCAATTGCCCGCACAAAATTATATGAAAATCCCTCCCCTTTTACTAATATCCCCAATATCTGTTTTACAAGAATTATTATTATAGACCATAAGTGAATTACAGAAATAAGAAATGTTATACTATAGGGAACCTGGATAGGCCCAAAATAAACTTGGAGGACCAGGCCTTCAACCAAATCCACGTACCATAATCTCGTAGTGTCCAAGAGAGTGTCCTGGTGCGTCAAAGTTCCCAAGGGCCTCAGGGACCCCGGGCAATGCTCACACCAAGACCCTTTTTTAAGAGAAGTAGTTTTTGTGCAGTGTGTCAGGGTTCGGAGGAGTCTCATGGACTCCTAGGCAGTACTCACACTGGAGGGGCAGAATCTTAAGTATTCTAAGAGTAGGAGTGAGAGTTCTTGACATAGTTGGAATAACTTTAGAAATACAGTATAGAAGTAAAACATTTAGAAGTGAAGAATACTTCAGGAGTGGAAATAGTTTGGGAAAACATATTAAGAGTGAGAACATTTTGAAAACATTCTGAGAAAAGAAGGTTCAATGACCAACAACATAGTCACGAAGCCTAAAAGTGCCCAGATTCAACTCAACTTGTTAATTAACTCTAGGTGAGGACAAAAAATTTTACAGAGAGGGGATCAAGGGTCGGGAACACAGGAAGCTTAAACCAGAAACACATAAACAGGATGAGAATGAGAGCATATTGAACAACAAGTACATAGAACAAGCATGGGTTAATTGACAACCAAATTCATAGCATTCATTAGAACGTGGACTATTGATTTAGAGTCTCAACAGGAAAGTCATACTTGATGCTAGCAGCAATAGACAGTAAAACATAGAGACTAAGTGTAGGAATGGTCATGCTGAGGACAGGGGTCTAACTACATAGAATTAGTCATGCCAATTGAAGTCAATTAGATAAAATAGGAGTCTGAGACACAAAATAAGCATGCTGGTTGAAGGAAGTAAATAGGAAAGATGGAAGTGTTTAAACTAAGATAAACGTACTGGTTAACGTAATAAACAAGAAGAGTGAAACTTAAACATGTTGATCAGGCAATAAACAAAGTTAACTATGCAGTAGTCACACTAGACATAAGAGACATAGCCTTAGTAGAAACAAAGCAACAAGGAGCACATAGATTTGAATTTCATAATGACATTGAGATAGGAACATACCAGTTAAGGAAGCAAAAACAGAAGGTAAAGTAGGCAGGATTCAAAAGTCTAGTCTTGGCTTTCAGCCGGCTAGACAAGCAATGAACACAAGTAGCAGAGAGAGATGAGAGAAAGTTTATGTGTGTGTGTGCCTTTTGAACTATTGTTCGTGTTTGAAGAATCAGAATGAGAGTGTATATATATATATATATATATATATATATATATAGCACTTAGGGAGTAAATCAAAATAAGGTAAAAAGAATCATAGTTCAATCAATTAGAAGCAATTAATCAATTATGGAATCAATTTCTATAGGAGAGTCCGAAATAGAACCCTTAATTGGGGGATAATCAATTAACGGTCACAACAGGGGGTTCAATTAAGGTAAGGATTCAAAATCATACCATATAGGGAGTCAGTAGAAATCCTAAAATCATACTAATAACTAATTAACGCAAGTATGATCAATTAAGGTCACAAATAAAGAAATAAGTAAAATTTCAGCACACACTGATTTTAACAGGACAGTTAATAGGAATCAATCAGTAAAACCTTCAAAGAATACTGATTTTATAGGAAAGAGTTATTTAAATCCTTAAATAGAAATCAACCAAGTAAGAATCCCAAAGGGTTCTGATTTCAACAGAAAAGAAAATCGTTATGATCCTTAATAGAAGTCAATCAAGTAAAATCCCACATAATACTGATTTTAATGGGGAAAATTGTTTAGGTCCCTAAATAGAATAAGTTAATGTGACTGGTTCACAGAGATAAACCAATATCAAAACAAAATCGAAGCAATCAGTATAACACACAGAAACATTTAGGGTTCGAGCATACATACAAAGATTAACCAAACACGCAAAGAGATGAATAGGTTAACCATTTGAAAGTAAAAACCAGGGAAGAACCCTAGTTTTAGAAAGAGTAACTAAAAATTGAAGCAGTTAATTAAAATAAGCAATTTTTAAAAGAAAACACTCAATAATACTCGAATCACTTCAGATCTACAAAGATCTGAGAAGATTCGAACAGTAATGAAACTAGGGTTTTCATAAAGTAGTAGAGATGAAGAAAATCGGTCAAAAACCCATGGATTCGTACTAAAAACAAGAGGAAATCCATACTCACAAACGAAGATGGCCTGAGACAAGTCGGTAACCAAGTTTTAGGCAAGAACAGGTTGAATCTTCACGAGATTCTTCTAAGGACTCGTGAAATCAAAGAACCAGAGAGTATAGGAGACCAGTGGTGGTCGGAGAATGCACGGAAACACTATAGAAGGGAGCTTCTCGCCGGTGAAGGCGCTTAGGATTAAGGTAGGTCGAGAGAGAACTGGAGAGGTTAGGGAAACGAGTGAGGGCGGTCGAAGACGAACAAAGAGAGGGGTTAGGGTTGGTTGAATTAAAATGGTAAGTTTAATCGTGGACTGTTGATCTAAAAGATCAACGGCCACGATTTGATGGGGGTTTGGGTCAGGTAGATACAGATTGGGCTTAAGGGATTTGGGCTGGTATTATTAAGGGGTTTGGGCTGGTTTTAAAAGGGTTTTGGGATAATATTTGAGGGGTTAGGTCTGAAAATTGAAGAAATTAAGAGCCTATTTGTTAAATACCCAATTTAATTGATAAGAAATAATTTATAAAAATGATTTTCATGCATAAAAATATCTTAAAATAATTACTCAATATTTTAAAAATACACTAAGCTATTTTCTGGAAAAATAATGTAATAATGCATGCATGAGCTATAATTTCAAAGTTATTGCAATTATAACCTAAAAACTGTAAATGAGGATATTTGTGAAATAACTTAAGCTTAATATAAATATAAATAGCACAATTAAACCATGAAATTATTATAAAATCATTTGTAATGCAGTTATTTATATAAATAAAAATACTGGGATAAGTTAATTAAAATGCTTAAAAATGCAGAAATTATGGAAAAATTTTAATTGATGCTAATGCATAGTTTTGAAGGTATATATGCAATTTTAAAAATATTATAGGAAAAAATTGGATATCAACATTGAATATATGCATGAACATGAATTTTTGATATAGAACTGATAAACGTCCCATAACAGGATTTCTAAGATGTAAAGTTGAAATTCAGGACAAATAATGAGATAAGTCCTATAGGCATGATTTCTAACCGATCCCAAAAAAGATATATAAAAATCCCTCCCAACTTTATTAATAACCCCAATATCTATTTTTAAAAGAATTATTATTACAGATCAGATGTAAATGAATTACAGAATGAAATTATTATGCTATAGGGAGCCTAGATAGGCCCAAATAAAACCTGGAAAACCAGGCCTTTACCCAAGTCTGAAAGTTCCCAAGGGTTTCAGGGACCCCGGGCAATGCTCACACCAGAAACCCTTTAAAGAAAATAGTTTTGTGCAAAAGTGTGGAAGAGCCAGCCCCAGTTTGTCAGAGTTCGGAGGAGTCTCATGGACTCCTAGGCAGTGCTCACACTGAAGGGGCAGGACCCTAGGCATTCTAAGAGTAAGAGTTGAAAATAGTGTATGAAAATAAAGAATAGTTTTGAGAAAATAGTTTAGGAGTAAAATAGGAATAAACAGAGTCATTGCAGCACTCTGAGTTCCAACAAAGGTTTCCAGCAATCAAACACGGGACAAAAACAGGATCGCAACCATTTCTCATTGCCTAGATTAGTTCATTAATTAACACTAGGTGGGCATATAGCATGCTATAAACAAACAACTACACAGAGAAGGGTAGTAGGGGTTAGGAACATAGAGGTCATTAGTCAGGAATACATAAGACAAGGTGACAGTGGAAGCATGCTAGTTAACAGAACATAAAGCAGGTTGACAGCATAGGACATAACAGCAGGGATAGACATGTTGATTAACGAGCCACAAATAGGAAGCACATAAGTTGATGTGGTAACAGCCAGATTACTGAATGGGACATAACATACTGATTAAGATCATAAACAGGGAAACAGATAAGTCTAAATGCATGTGATAACAACCAAATTACTGAATAGGACATAGCAACAGAAGCAACGAACATTAAGGGAATAGGTCTAAGTACACAGTAGTAATCATGCTGATTGTGAGCAATAGACAGGAAAGTCATAGGAGTCTGGCTTCATGGAAGTACTCAGGCTAACTAAGATCAATAAACAGGGGAGACATAGATAGTCATGTTAATTGAAATCAATACACATGAAAGACATAACTTAAAACTACACATAAGTGGTCATACTAATTGAGGTCAATAAACACGAGAGACAGAAGTTTAAGTACAGAAGTAAACATAGTGATTGAAATCAATAAACGGGAAAGATAGAGGTTAAAATGCAGGAGTAAACATACTGATTAAAAGAAATAACAAGAAAGATAGAAGTTTAAATACAGAAGTAAACATACTGATTAAAAGCAATAACAGGAAAGCACATAGGTTTGATCTTCATAGCAAATGAATGACAAGAGGAGTGGAGACATACCAGTTAAAGATGGTAAAACAGAAGGTGAAAGTATGCAGAACTCAGTGGTCTATCCTTGGCTTTCAGCCGGCTAGATAATGTAGCAAGCACGAATAGCAGAAAGGGGGAATGAGAGCAAAGTTTTTGTGTGTGTGTGTTTCTGAATTTGGTTCATGTGTTTAGAAGAATCAGAATAAGAGTTTATATATCACTTAGTAAGGTAAACAAATAAGGCAAGAATAACTCAGAGTTCATAAAACAGGGTAATCAAATAAATCAACCAGTTAATTAGGGAATTAAACCAATCAATTCATACAGAAAATCTGGGAGAGACCCCTTAGAATAGGGAGAGTCAATTAACATTACAAATTAGGGTTCAAATAAGGTAAAAAATCTGTCATATACTATATAGGGGTCCATTAAACCCCTAAATCGGACTATTAGCTTAACTAAGGAAAGTATTACTAATTAAAGTCACAAATAAGGAAATAGGTAAAATCACAGAGAAATATTGATTTTAATAGGAAAATATAATTCGAACCCTAAATAAAATCAGTCAATATATTTGATCGACAGAAATAAGCAAATAACGGGAAAAACATTGAAGCAACCAGTGCATGAAACAGAAAAACCTAGGGTTTAAGCATATACACAAAAAATAGTCGAAATAGCAAAGGATAATCAGATTCAAACACTTGAAAGTCAAAAACCCTTTTGAAGAAAACTTAGAACAAAACTCTAATTTCAGAAAAGCGCTGGAATCGAATAGTAATAACGAAAATAGAAGATTTTTTGAGGAAAAATACCAAATAACACTTAAAACGTTTTAAATCTATAAGGATCTAAACAGACCCAAGTAGTCATAAGATTAGGATTTTCGAAAATGACAGAGATGAAAGGAAACTCGGTCTAAAACCATAGATGCAAACCATAAATAAGAAGAAAATAGTACTCATAAACAGAAATGGCCATAGACAGGCCTGTGAGAAAGGTTTCGAACAAAACCAGGTTGAATCTCTTTGAGATCCTCTCATAAATCAACGAAGTCGAACAACCAGAAGATGTAGAAGGCTGGCAAAGGCCGGAAAATACAGAGAAACCTTATGAACGGTGAGGTTTTTCGGTGAAGGCGGCTAGGTTTTAGAGGAGTGATTGAGAGAGAAGGGGAGGGATTAGGGAAACGAAGACGGCGAGGGAGAGGAAAAAATGAGATAGGGTTTTGGGGGTTATGTTAGATTAAAAAGGAAGGAAATAATGTGGACCGTTAATCTCAGAGATCAACGGCCACGATTAAAGAGGGGTTTGGGTCAGGTACATGAAGAATTGGGATTGGGTAGGATTTGGGCTAAGATTTAAGATATTTGGGCTAGTATGATTGGGTTGAAACGAAATTGAAAGGGGCTACTTGTTAAATACCCAACTAATTAATAAAATAATTAACAAGTTATAAAAATTATTTTCATGCATAAAAATGGTTTAAAATAGTTACTCAACATCATAAAAATATAAAAAGTTATTTTCTGGTAAAATAATGTAATAATGCGTTCATGGGCTATTATTGCAAAGTTATTACAATTATAACCCAAAAAATATAAATGTGGCTATTTATGGAATAATTAAAGCTTATTATGAATATAAATGGTAAAATTAAGTCATGAAATTGTTATAAAGCCATTTGTGATGCAATTAGTAATTATTTATATAATAAAAATACTAGGATAAATTAATAAAAAAATCCTTAGAAAAAAGCAGAAATTATGGAAAAATATTAGTTGATGCTCATGTACTATTTTAAAAATAGATATGCATTTTAAAAATAGTATAGGGAAAAATTGGGTATCAACACCAATAAACCGGGACTGTCCCAAGGTAGTCCAGCGAATCCCCATATTTCCTCCAAAAGAGGGGTCATTTCTATGTTGCCAAAATGAAACACGGCCCTTTCTCCGTCCCAAAACATAGTGGCAGCCTCAATCAACATGTTGTTTGGTTAGATATCTAATAAGGAAGGCAGTCTTCCAAGGACTCTTTTCACATGGTTTTTATCGCTTGATGGAAGGTCTTCCTACCAATCTCGCAACAATGGTGGTATGTTACGGACCATGTCGAACCTGCGGACTTCGTGCCTCATTTTCTGCAAAACAAATAAGGTTAGACCCTTTCCCCCTCCAGATTCGACTATTTATACATTAACGATTAGCATATTGACACTTATTTCTCCAAATTAATGCACAAATCGTGGTTGCATCCGTTGGGATTATGAAACCCTGGTGGACTTTGGACAAGGCTTTTCTTAAAGGGTTATTATTTGGACAGCATATTAACCCAGGCTAGGTTTGACCATGATGCATGTACAGGTACAATCAGAGTAAGGTTTTTATAGAGGTCTAGACTGGTACCCTCAAGCGGACAACTTGAGGCGGAAAGGCACGGAGTTGTCGACTGCACCGCTGATCGACTAGTTTTACCACAAATAATCCTTTCTGAATTCAAAAGGGTGATATAGGAAGAGCACAAACACTCATCAAGCGTTGCTAAGGTATTAATGACGCACGAGTGGAATATGATATTGAGCATGATTTATGCAATAGAAAATAGCACGTTTTCATGTATTTGCACGATGAAAAAATGATAAATGCGGTATTTAATAATTGTAAAGGCATTAAGAAAGGAAAACAAGGAGACAAGTCAGTTTCCATAGTACAAAGTAATAAAACAGGAAAGAGAAATCTTAAATGACTGAAGATATGCAAATAAATTCACATAAAGTGGGAAAGGGAAGGGGTATGAAAGTATTAGTGGAATAATAAAGACATGCTTGAGGACTAATTCACAAAAATCAGGTTCGTTAAGGTAAGAGCCTAGGTATATCCCTAGCAGAGTCGTCATGCCGTCGCGTCCCCTTTTCCTCGTGAAATTGGGTTTCGACATTTTTGGGACAACTCCTGTTTTTGAGATGGGTTTAAGGAATTGGAAGAGTCGCCACCTAACGGATTAAGGTGCGTTAGGGCACCTAGAGCAGATAACTCATATAACCAGTTTACATCACCAGAGATCGGGTAAGGGCTCAAATTAACTTGAGGAGAAGGTGTTAGGCACCCTCGAGGTCCACAACGGTGGGTCCCGGCCGAACTTAAACTAAGCGAATTAGTCCAAAAAAGGAGAAGAAAACAATTTGAACAAATACAATATTCAATCTATTTTTTTTAAGCAGGAGTACATAAAGCGGAGGGTCCTAAGTTTGTTAGCCTATAAGATCACCCCATCCAATACTTTGTAACTCCCTCAAGTCGGGGTGTTACTCATAGTACTTAGCACACGGACTATCATCTCCTTACTACCTGATTACTATCTTTAAGTTGTTACTTAAGCGTCCTAGTTGATTCTAACTCGTCCCCTATGCGTGCACTACCCGTCCCTTATCTATGGCCCTGGTGGTATTAGGACCTCTATTTGGGATAGTTCTATACCAACCTGTATTACTTAAAATGTGAAATCTAGGCGACAAACAAAAAAACAAATAGGACTTTCAGATAAGGAACAAGTATGGGCTCACATTGACCTCCGCACATAGACAACAAAAGCACGCAAACTTTATTAACTTTGGAATCCTATTGGCAGGGTATCTATGTGGTAAAACAGAATGCCGAAGCAGTTTTATTAAGGCGAGCATTACGACCTATTTGCTTGCCTACTGATTTTATTCAGCATGAATCTGGGCACTTCAGGCAGTAATATATCACAATTATAAACCCAGAATCATTATTAAGTCCTACAGATATATTACCTAAGTGATTGGCAGTAGCGAGTGAATTTAGAATCGACCAACAGGATCCTATGGGCATCATATCTATGAACTTATTAATTACAGACCTATAGGCATGATTTCTAGGTGTAGCACAAATTTTAATCTATAGAGATAGGTTTTTATTTCCTTTTTCAATCCTATTGGCATGCTTTCTAATTGTTGAATTGATTTAAACCCTATAGGCAAGATTCCTAAGTTTGAAACTGATTTTAGTCATATAGGCATAATATCTATCGCATGATTGATTTAAACCCTATAGGCAAGATTTCAAAGTTTGAAACTGATTTTAGTCCTATAGTCATGATATCTATTAAGTGTACATGGGCAGAATTTAAACAGATTGCTAGGAAAGATAATTATCTCAATCAACAAAGTCCTATAGGCATGATAGCTAATGCATATTTGTTGTAAACATGTTTAGACCCTATGAACAGGTTTTCTAATGTACAGAATTAAACGAAAGTCCTATAAGCAGGATTTCTTGTATGCAAATGTAAAATCATGATCAGAATGATCGTGAAAGTCCTATAGGCAAAATTTCTAAACACAGCATGGTGCTCACATAGTTCAATCAGCATAATAAAATCCTATAGGCAGGATTTCTACCCAGTTTTAACAAAAGATGTAAGTAAAAACCACTCCAGCTTCACTAAATATTCCCATATTTGTTATTACAGCCCAGCATATCAAATAAATTACATAATGGTAATAGTTACACTATAGGGAGCCTTCATAGGCCCAAATAAACCTGGGAACCAGACCTTCCACCATAACATCAACACAGTGATTCCTCCACAGGTTTCCAGTGTGTCAAAATTCCCAAGGGCCTCAGGGGACCCAAGGAAATGCTCACACCAGAACCACACATTCAGAAAGAAATTCATAAGAGATTGGAAAACCATCCCCCAGTGTGTCAGAGTTCAGAGGAACCTCATGTGGACCCTAGGCAGTGCTCACACTAGGGTGGTTGAGAACCTAAGGGACTAGGAGTGGGGTTTTAAAACTAGTACATGAAAGGGAGATGGGGCAGGTTTTAAAACAGTTGGATTTCAGAAGAAACAGGATTCAGAACATAGAGTTGCAAGCAGAACTGCACAAAAAAAATATAATTCATGCTCAAACACATAGCTCAAATAAATTGAAGTCTAGTTAAACTAAATACTCATGCTAGTACTTAAGAAAATCATGGCTTAATCACAGAAGCAGTTAGGCAAATATTTAAATTGGCCAAATACATGAAATAAACAGAAAGGCAGAGGAGTTAAGCAACAAATTGACTGATTACATGTTCATGGTGTGCAAAGTTCAGAATAGGTATAGAATTAACAAGCAGTGCATGAAACAAATCAAACCTTAGGCTAACTTACGAGAGGATTCATATTATTCAAAACAACTTAATCCTAAATTAACAGTGTTACTAAATGAGATCATATAATCATGTGAAAGACAAAATCATATGGGGAATTGATATAGGCTAGTCAAGTAAAGTGTAAAGAGTGGAATTGCAAAGGTTAGGGCATACCAGTTAAATAAGAAAATAAGCAAGTATGCCACAACAGGAAAATCCCAGAATAACTTGGCCTTGGCTTTCAGCCGTACAAAACAAAAGACACTTAGCACATAAATCAGAACACCAGAGAACAAGAGAGCTTAAGTTTTTGAGAGAGTATGAGAGTTCGAGTCTGTCTAAGAGGGGAGGGAGAAGGGGTTTAGATAGCACGGAATTAAGCAGACAATTAAGGGAACCAATCAAGCATACACAAATAAGGAATGAAAATAAGTCAAGTTTCAATCAATTATCAATCATAACAGCGTGTAATCAGGCGAGTACTACTCAAAATAAGGAAAGTATAGATTAACAGGTAGTCTCAAAGCAAATAAGGTAAGGAAATAATGGAAGCATGGTGGGTTGAATGTGAATAAGAAAAACATCAACATCATACGAGAAATGTAAGAGTAAACGGAACTCAGTAGAATATTTCAAACCCTAGAATCAACAGTAAAAAATAAGGTACATAAGGTAGACAAGAGGATGTTCAAAAGAAGAGCCATAAAATCAGCACAAATATCACATAATGAACCTAGACATGAGTCTTATTCAAAAACAGAATCGACCTATATTTGATTCAACTAAGATCTGAAAAAACCTAATTTTAAGTAAACACAAATTGATAGAGCAATCAAGGCGAAAAATCGTTTGTTTTAATAAAAAGAACATAGACCAAAAATTATTCAAGAGAAGCACATAATCGAACCAGATCTGGTCCAAATGGAAAAGTATCTGAAACCCTAATTTAGGGTAAGTAAAAGAAATCGACAAAAATAAATAGATTCATGCATAATAGGACGAATACAGACGGGATAGTACTTAAAATTAAGGCTTGAACCAGTTTTTGTTCGAACCAAAAGGGTTTCTGAAAATCCTAACCTTAGGGTTAAGTACAAATCAGTGAGACACGAAAATTAATCGTACTTACAAAGAGCAAGTGATGAACACAGACAAAAAAAGCAGCAAGTTAAGGATTTGAACCAATTTTGGTTCGATTCTGCTTGCCCTATTAGGCAAATAATCATGTAACACCATCAACGGGTAGCCAGTAGGGAGGAGGGGCCAATAGGGTAAGGAGATGATGAGGGAATCTCATCAGAGACGGGATTAGGGGAGTGATTTTGGGTGACGGCGGCTTAGGGTTTTGAGAGGAGAAGAGGAAGAGATGAGAGAATACAGAGGCGGCATTTAGTGGGAATGAATTAGGTTTAGGGGTGTTTGTTATAATTAAAACGAGTCGGATGTTTGGGAGCCATTGATCTCGAGAGATCAACGGTTGGGATTAGATTTTAGGCCGGGTGGGTTAATTTGGACGGGTATGGTTCTCGTTGGATGGGTGTGGGCATTTGGGTACTGGGCTTAGTGTATTGGTCTGGGGTAATGGGTTAGGCTAGGTCCGGAATTAATTAAAAGGGGCTAGATTTTAAATACCTAATTAAATTAATAAAATAATTTATAAAAATAATAAAAATGTCATTTGTGCATGAAAATAATTTTAAATAATTACTTAACATTATAAAAATATAAAAAGGTCATTTTTCTGTGTAAATAAGGTAATTATGCATATATGTGGCTATTATTGCGAAATATTACAATTATAGCCTAAAGATGCAAATATAATTATACATAAAATGTTTAAAGCTTAATATGAATATAAATAACAAAAATTAAGTAATAATTCATTATAAAATTATTTGTGAAACAATTAATAATTATTTAGATAATAACAATGCCGGAATAAATTGATAAAAAGCCTTTAAAAATTATAGAAAATTATGGAAAAGTATTGGTTGATGCTCATGCACTATTTTAAAGTATAAATGCATTTATAAAATATATATGGAAAAAATTGGGTATCAACAAAAGGTAAGTCATAAATAGATAGACAGAATCAGTAAGGAAAAATGAAATAAGAATCGAAACCCTAATTTTAGGGGTAAGTAAAATTGGTCAAAATAATCAAAGGAAAATCAAAATGACATGCAAATAGAAAAATATAGGAAAATATTGAAGAAAAAATGTTAACAAAATAAGAACCATAACATATCTGAGCTCTAATTTTAGAGAAAATAAAACTAGTCAGCAATATCACGAAAATAGAATGTACATAGACAGATATACGGGAACGTTAAGGAGATACTCAACCAAAATAGAACCAGAACAGATCTTAAAAGATCTGAGCCCTAATTTTAGGGCAAATGAGATTAATCAGAAATTTTTTAACAAAAAACATTCATAGACAGGTACGCGGAAATATGAAGAAGATTTTTAATAAAAAAATAAGAAAAATTTTAAACAGATCTTAAAAGATCTAAACCCTAATTTTTAGGGTAAATAAAGAATCAATAGAATCTCAGAGATTTGTACCCAAAGAGCTGAATAATGAACATAGATGGAAAAGGGAGGAAGCTTGAACCAAATTTGGTCCGGAAATAGGGAAATCAGATTGCCATGTTAGGAAAGACACTATGTTATGCCATAATCGAGTAACCAGTAGTGAGACAAGATAAATAAGATAAGAAGATCATCGGTTAATTCCATATCTTGTTGGAATCGAAGGGCCGCCGTTTAGAGATAGTGATTAGGGTTTGGGGGAGGGTGGGTTAATTAAAAGGAATGGGCGAATAAGGTCTGTTGATCTTGAAAGATCAACGGTCAGGATTGAAGGAGGGATTTGGGTCGGGCATAAACGGGTATTGGGTTTGGGGGTTATTTGGTTTGGGCTGGGCGAATTGGGCTAGCGTATTTAGGTAGTTGGGCTGGGGTGGTCCGAAATAATTAAGAAAGGGGGCTATTATTTAAAAACCCAATTCAATTAATGAATAATTTTGTAAAAAAAATGATAAATAAATAGTAAAAATATTATTTGTGCATAAAAATGGCTAATAAAAATTATTTAACACTATAAAAATATAAAAGGATATTTTTTCATAAATTAATTATAAGTATATATAGGCTATTATTGAAAAATGTGCAATTTTAGCCTTTAAAATGCAAATGTAATTATAACAAACGCATTAAAAATATCTAAAACTTAATATGGGTGTAAATGATGAAATTAGATGATAAAATTGTAATGACCCGACCGGTCGTTTTGTGTTCTAGGACCCCGTGCCCCAAAATGAGACTCCCCGTAGTTGCTTTTACTGATTTATGACTTGCGGGGACGGGTGGTTCGAGGTTTGGAGGAGTTTGGAGTAGTATAGGAACACTTAGTTCCTTAAGGTTGGCCTTAAAGGCCAAGTTTGACTTCAGTCAACATTTTCAGTAAACGACCCCGGAATCGAGATTCGAAGATTCGGCTAGGTTCGTATGATGATTTCGGACTTGGGCGTGTGTTCGGAACAGGTTTTGGATGACCCGGGAGCGTTTCAGCGCCAAATGGTGAAATAAGAATGTCCTTAAGTTCGAATTGAGGTTTGGAACGTGTTTTTGTGTTATCGATGTTCGAACGGAATTCCAAGATCGGGAATAGTTCCGTTATGTCATTTATGACTTGCTTGCAAAATTTGGTGTAATTCCGAGTAGTATAGATAGGTTCGACGTATTGTTAGCGAATTCAAAGAACTTGAAGTTCTTAAGTTTGATCCAATAGGTTTTGGGGTATGATTTTTATATTTAGCGTTGTTCCGGACATTCCGAAGGCTCGAGCGAGCCCGTATTATGATTTAGGACTTGTTGGTATATTTGGACGGGGTCTCGGTGGGCCCAGATGCCATTCGGGCGTCGAGCGAGGAAAAAACCATCTTAAAATGACTATTGGTGCACCAGATCTGGTGCGACCGCACCTGCAGAGGTCAAGTCGCAGGTGCGAGACCGCTCCCGCGGTCCTAGTCTCGCAGGTGCGACTCCTGAGGGAGTTGCCAATTTCCGCAGGTGCGGACTCCTTTCCGCAGAAGCAGAGCCGCAGGTGCGGACTTTGCTCCACAGGTGCGAAACCAGGCCCCCTTCCCCTTCTCCGCAGGTGCGAGATTTTTCTCGCAGATGCGAGACCACAGGTGCGAAAAGCCTGTAGGTAGTGCACTTCATTTTAAACACGGGACTTAGCCATTTTTGAACACTTTTCTTCATTCTTGGGCGATTTTGAGAGCATGCAAGGAGGGTAATCGACCTAAGTACTGTGAGGTAAGTAATTCCTACTATGAATTTAGCTTATTACTTGAATTGTTAGGTAGATTAACACCACAATTAGTTGAAACCATGGGTTAGAGTAAAAACCTAGGTTTTTTTACAAAAATGGGAAATTACCAAGAAATTATTGAGGAATCAAACAAAAACTATATAATATTGATCCTTAGGCCATGGTTGATAGTTTCCTTCAAAAATTTTCGGAATTCGAGCATGTGGGCCCGGGGGCGTATTTTGGGATTTTTCAATTTAGGTTGAAATAATCATTTAAATAGGGAAATTTCATACTTTTGAGTATAGATTGATTTATTTATGCAACATTTGACTAGTTTCGAGTCCTTGGGCGACGAATTTGGAGTTTCGGGCGCGTTTTTGACCCGGAAAGTAGGCTTGACACGAGGTAAGTCTTCTTTCTAACCTTGTAAGAGGGAATTTTCCCTATAGGTGAATTAAACGATTATGTGTTATTGTTGTGGGGGACTACGTACGTGCGAGGTGACGAGAGCCCGTGCGTAGTGACTATTATTGTTATGTCCGGATGTTAGGCCCACACCATGCCATGTGAATTCAATTAACTTGAGTTATATGCTTTGTAACTTCATTGTATGCAACTTTGTTTTTAAGAAAACTGAGAATTTGATGTTTTAAAGGAATTGCTATTTGAAAAGAATTTAAAGAAAGATGTTGTGCTTGCATGCGACCGCTTCGCAATTTATATCCCGCGAGCAGAGTGATTCTTTCCCCTACTCTCATCAGAGCGGATCGTACGCCACGGCAGGTTGATAGATACGTCTATGGTTTGCGTCGTTCGACCCTTCGGCAGTGCACAATTATTATTATTATGTTGGCCCAGGCCGGATGTCCTTATTCCACTATGCGCATGCTATTTGCCTGATATTGTTTATGACTGTTGAGCTGTGAATTATCCTGGAGGATCGAACTGAAAACTTGTAAATTGATGCTTCACTACATATTTGGATTTTATTACGATTCGATATTTATTTTCTTACTATCCATGCTTACTTGTTTTCCTCTTTTAAATTATCACCTAAATACACTGTTTGGACCCTAGTAAGTGTCAAGTCGACCTCTCGTCACTACTTCTTCGAGATTAGGTGGGATACTTACTGGGTACATATTGTGTATGTACTCATGCGACGCTTTGTACTTAATTGTACAGGTTCTGAGGCAGGTGCATCTGGGTTCCAGTCCGGAGCTCGTTCCTAAGTTTTACTGGTCGAGGCTTCACGGTGAGCTGCTCTTCTTGGCGATTCCCAGCAGCACTTTGGAGCTATTCTTTTGTTATTTCTGTCTATACTTACTCAGACAGTAGGACAAACTTTCATTCTTTTGATATTATTCTACTAGATGCCTGTAGACTTGTGACACTAGTTCCTGGCACTCACACGCTAGTAGACTTTATTTTGGGATGTAATCGTTAATTATGACTTCATGATTATTTATATTGCATAAAATTTTCCCAATTTATCCGTTTCTACTTAATGTCTCAAAACTAAGTTAAGCAAGTGTTGAAAAATGTTTTTGGTAAACTACCTGAATCACTAGTAGATAATGGTTGGCTTTCCTTACAGTAGTGTTGGGCGCCATCGCGACCTGAGTTAGGATTTGGGTCGTGACAACATGGTATCAGAGCTCTAGGTTCACATAGGTCTCACAAGTTATGGCCAAACCCAATAGAGTCCTGCAGATCGATACAGAGACGTCCGTATTTATCTTCGGGACGTTATAGGGTGTTAGAAATCTCTCTTTATTCCTCTTCTATCGTGCAGTCGATGGTATACTAAATCTCACTCTTCTATTCTCTCACAGATGGTGAGGACGCGAGCAGTCGATGTTCCGGACTCGGGAGGGGCCGCTACCCCCGTCATCCAAGGTTGTGGTAGAGGCTGGGGGAGGGCACCGGCCCGAGGAAGGGGACGAGGGCGTCCCAAGACTGTACCAGTCTCACCCCCAGCGGATCCAGTAGAGGATCCCATCACTGAGGACCAGGGTGAGGTGCCCACAGCAGATCCTGCCCCTTTGGATTTTACGACAGCGCCAGGATTTCAGGAGGTCATGGGCCGTATGATGCGGTTCATCAACACCATGACTCAGGCTGGTTTATTTCCAACAGATCCGGCCACATCTCAGGCGGGAGGGGGAGAACAGACCCTTAATGCATAGGCCGTTGGACATGCAGTAGTAGTATATCAGACCCCGAGTACACTGCCCGTGGGCGGGATTCAGCCAGTAACAGCAGCAGCACCTGAGCCCATACCAGCTGGGGACGGTGATCCGCAGAAGTTATTAGACAGATGGACCAAATTGCACCCTCATATCTACGGAGGTGACCGTCATGAGGACGCACATGACTTTATTGATAGGTGCAGGGACATACTGCACAACATAAGGATACTGGAGTCTCATGGAGTTGACTTCACTACTTTTTAGCTAGAGGCAGGGCTCGTAGATGGTGGCAGTCATATATTCTTGGTAGATCGGCAGATTCCCCTCCCATCACTTGGGAGCATTTCACTCAGTTATTCCTGGACAGATATATTCCACCCTCTGAGAGGGAAGAGCTACGATATCAATTTGAGCAGCTGGAGCAGGGTCAGATGTCAGTGACTGACTACGAGGCTAGGTTTTCTGAGCTGTCTCGTCACGCACTAATGATACTTCCTACTGACGTAGAGAGAGTGCAAAGATTTGTAGCTGGGTTGTATCCAGGTATTAGGGCCAACATGGCCCGAGAGGTGGATATGGGGACTCCTTATCAGCTTGTGGTAGAGATTGCTCGCAGGATCGAGGGTTATCGGTCGAGGAGCAGAGAGCAGGGTCAGCAGGATAAGAGGGCTAGATTTTCCGGGGATTTTAAAGGTGCTCCAGCTAGGGGCAGATGTCAGTTTGGTAGGGGCCAGCCCAGTAGGCCCCCATATTCAGCACCACCACCACCTCCATGAGGTGTCCCAGCGAGGCCTTATTTCAGCGCCATGCCGGAGAGTTGTTACCGCCCGCCAGCTATTCAGGGTTCCTCCGGTGGGTATTCTGGTCATCAGGGGTCTACCAGTCCTTATTTCAGTGCTATGCCAGAGATTTCCTACCGCCCTCCCGCTATTCAGGGTTCTTCTTCAGGGCAGCAGTCCATGGTGCTGGGAGGTTGTTACGAGTGTGGGGATCCAGGTCATATGAAGAGGCATTATCCCAGGCTTCAGGGCAAGGCAGAGCAGCAGGGTCACCAACCTATAAGGTCAGCACTAGCGGTTCGGCCACCCAGAGGTGGAGGACAGGCTGGTAGAGGTCGTCCCAGAGGTGGAGGCTAGGCAGGGGGAGCCTAGTCAGCTCCTGTCTATTCCGGTGGAGGTCAGTCATCCAGTGCTCTAGCCAGATTCTATGTTATTCTGTCCAGATCAAATGCAGTAGCCTCAGATGCCGTGATCACAGGTATTATTTCAATATGCGATAGAGATGCATCGGTATTATTCGATCCAGGGTCCACTTATTCATATGCATCAGACTTATTTTCTCCTTCCCTGGATATTCCTCGTGAGTCCTTGGGTACTTCTGTTTATGTGTCCACTCTTGTGGGCGATTCTGTGGTTGTGGACCAGATTTATCGGTCCTGTGTGGTTACATTCGATGGTTTCAAGACCAGAACGGACCTCATGTTGCTCGATATGGTCGATTTTGAGGTCATCCTGGGCATGGATTGGCTGTCTCCCTATCATGCCATTCTAGATTTTTGTGCCAAGACTGTTACTCTAGCCATGGTCGAGTTGCCGAGATTGGAGTGGAGAGGTTCCTCAGTTAGTGCCGCTAGTCGGGTCATTTTTTCCTGAAGGCTCGACATATGGTCGGGAAGGGCTGTTTGGATTATCTTGCGTATGTGCAGGACACCACGGTCGAGTCTCCGACGATTTGATTCATTGCTATTAGTTCGAGGGTATGATGATGTATTCCCTTCAGACCTCAAGGCATGCCACCGGATCGTGACATTGATTTCTGCATTGACTTAGCTCCGGGAACCCAACCCATATCTATTCCCCCTTATCGCATGGCTCCGAAGAAATTTAAAGAACATCTTGAGGATTTATTGGCTAAGGGGTTTATCAGATCTAGCGTATCGCCTTGGGGTGCTCTAGTGCTATTTGTGAAGAAGAAGGATGGGACTATGCGGATGTGTATTGACTACCGCAAGTTGAACAAGGTCACCATCAAGAACAAGTACCCATTGCCGCGTATCGATGATTTGTTTGACCAGTTGCAGGATGCTCGAGTGTTTTCTAAGATTGACTTGAGATCGGGGTACCATAAGCTGAAGATTCGGGACTCAGATGTTCCGAAGACTGCCTTTCGTACAAGATATGGTCACTATGAGTTCCTTGTGATGTCCTTTGGCTTGACTAATGCCCTAGAAGCATTTATGGACTTGATGAACAGGGTATTCAGGCCTTATATTGATTCTTTTGTCATCGTCTTCATTGATGACATTTTGATTTACTCACGCAGCCTGGGGGAGCATGAGCAACATTTAAGGGTTGTGCTCCAGACTTTGCGGGAACAGAAGTTGTATGCTAAGTTCTCCAAGTGTGAATTTTGGTTGGATTCTGTGGCATTCTTGGGGCATATGGTATCCGGAGAAGGTATCAAGGTTGATCCAAGAAGATTGAGGCAGTTCAGAGTTGGTTATGCCCTACTTCAGCTACAGAGATCAAGAGCTTCTTGGGTCTATCGGGTTATTATCACTGATTTATGAAGGGATTTTCATCCACTACAGCCCCTTTGACTAGATTGATCCATAAGAATGCCCCATTTCGATGGTCCAACGAGTGTGAGGCAAGCTTTCAGAAGCTCAAGACAGCATTGACCTCAGCACCAGTTCTAGTGTTGCCTTCCGGTTCTGGGATGTATACGGTTTATTGCGATGCTTCACACGTTGGTTTGGTTTGTGTGTTAATGCAGGAGGGGCGAGTTATTGCATATGCTTCACGATGGCTGAAAGTTCATGAGAAGAATTACCTTGTGCACGATCTGGAGTTGGCGGCGATTGTTCATGCTCTTAAGATTTGGAGGCATTACTTGTATGGGGTGCCTTGTGAGTTATATACAGATCATCGCAGTTTGCATCACTTGTTCAAGCAGAGGGATATCAATTTGAGGCAGCGCAGGTGGCTTGAGTTGCTGAAGGATTATGACATAACCATTCTTTATCATCTGGGCAAAACGAACGTGGTAGCAGATGCCTTAAGCAGGAAGGCGGAGAGTATGGGTAGTTTGGCTTTCATTTCAGCAGAGGAGAGACCTCTAGCTTTGGACATTCAGTCCTTGGCTAATTGCCTGGTGAGGTTGGACCTTTTCGAGACCAGCCAGGTTCTCGCATGTGTGATGGCTTAGTCTTCATTATTGGGGGAGATCAAGACTCGGTAGTATGATGATCCGCACTTGGTGGCTCTCCGGGAGACAGTGGTTCAGGGAGGTGCCAAGGAGGTTTCTATTTGTGAGGATGGTGTTCTGAGACTTCAGGGTCGCTTATGTGTCCCTAATGTTGATGACCTGAGGGAGAGGATTCTAGAGGAGGCTCACAGTTCACGGTATTCTATACATCCTGGTGCTACGAAGATGTATCGTGATCTGAGGCAGCACTAATTTTGGAGACGGATGAAGAAAGACATAGTAGAGTATGTGGCTAGATGTCTAAATTGCCAGCAGGTTAAATATGAGCACTAGAGGCTAGGAGGCCTAATTCAGAAGATGCCTATACCTGAGTGGAAAAGGGAGTGCATCACTATGGACTTCGTAGTTCGGTTGCCTCGGACTTTGTGGAAGGTTGATGCGGTTTGGGTCATTGTGGACAGGTTGACCAAGTCGGCACATTTCATTCCAGTAGCTACGACTTACACTTCTGAGAGGTTGGCCTAGATCTACATTCGGGAAATAGTTCGGTTACACGGTGTGCATGTGTCCATTATATCAGATCGAGGTCCTCTGTTCACCTCGCACTTCTGGAGAGCCGTACAGAGTGAGTTAGGCACCTGGGTAGAGCTCAGCACAGCATTCCACCCTCAGACCGACGGGCAGCCGGAGCGGGCAGTTCATATATTGGAGGACATGCTCAGAGCATGTGTGATTGACTTTGGAGGACAGTGGGACCAGTTCTTTCCTTTGGCCGAGTTTTCTTATAATAATAGTTATCAGTCCAGCATTGAGATAGCTCTATTTGAGGCCTTGTATGGCCGGCGATGTCGATCTCTCTTCGGGTGGTTTGAGCTTGACGAGGCTAAGCTATATGGAACCGATCTGGTGAAGGATGCTTTGGAGAAGGTGAAGTTGGTTCAGAAGAGACTTCATACAGCACAGTCTAGACAGAAGAGTTACGCGGATCAGAAGGCGCGTGATGTATCATTTATGGAGGGCGAGAAGGTTCTGTTGAAGGTCTCGCCGATGAAGGGTATTATGAGGTTTGGGAAGAAGGGAAAGCTGAGCCCGAGGTTTATAGGCCCATTTGAGGTGTTGAGACGAGTTGGGGAGGTTTCTTGTGAGCTTGCTTTACCTCCCAATTTATCAGGGGTTCATCCGGTCTTTCATGTGTCCATGCTCCGGAGGTATCACGCCGACTTCTCTCACGTGGTAGATTTCAATACCATTCAGCTAGATAAGAGGTTGGATTATGAGGAGGAGCCAGTTGCTATATTGACAGGCAGGATCGCCAGTTGAGGTCCAAGAGGGTTTCCGCCATAAAGGTCCAGTGGAGGGGACAACCAGTTGAGGAGACGACTTGGGAGTCCGAGGAGGACATGCAGAGAAGATATCCATACTTATTCACAACTCCATGTATGATTCTAGACACGTTCGAGGATGAACGTTTGTTTAAGAGGTGGAGAATGTAACAACCCGACCGGTCATTTTGTGTTCTAGGACCCCGTGCCCCTAAATGAGACTCCCCGTAGTTGCTTTTACTGATTTATGACTTGCGGAGACAGGTGGTTCAAGGTTTGGAGAAGTTTGGAGTAGTATAGGAACACTTAGTTCCTTAAGGTTGGCCTTAAAGGCCAAGTTTGACTTCAGTCAACATTTTCAGTAAACGACCCCGGAATCGAGATTCGAAGATTCCGGTAGGTTCGTATGATGATTTAGGACTTAGGCATGTGTTCGTAATGGGTTTTGGATGACCCGGGAGCGTTTCGGTGCCAAATGATGAAATAAGAATGTCCTTAAGTTAAAATTGAGGTTTGGAAGGTGTTTTTGTGTTATTGATGTCCAAACTGAATTCCGAAACAGGGAATAGTTCTGTTATGTAATTTATGACTTGCTTGCAAAATTTGGTGTCATTCCGAGTAGTATAGATAGGTTCGACGTACTGTTAGCGAATTAAAAGAACTTGAAGTTCTTAAGTTTTATCCAATAGGTTTTGGGGTATGATTTTTAGATTTAGCGTTGTTACGGACGTTCCGAAGGCTCGAGGGAGTCTGTATTATGATTTAGGACTTGTTGGTATATTTGGATGGGGTCTCGGGTGGGCCCAGATGCCATTCGGGTGTCGAGCGAGGCAAAAACCAGCTTAAAATGATTGCTGGTGCACCAGATCTAGTGCGACCGCACCTGCGGAGGTCAAGTCGCAGGTGCGAGACCGCTCCTGTGGTCCTAGTCTCGCAGGTGCGACTCCTGGGGGAGTTACCAATTTTCGCAGGTGCGGACCCCTTTCCGCAGAAGCGGAGCCGTAGGTGCGGACTTCCCTCCGCAGGTAAGAAACCAAGCCCCCTTCCACTTATCTGCAGGTGCGAGATTTTTCTCGCAAATGCGAGACCGCAGGTGCAGTCCTCGACACGCAGGTGCAAAAAGCCTGTACGCAGTGCACTTCAATTTAAACACGGGACTTAGCCATTTTTGAACACCTTTCTTCATTCTTGGGCAATTTTGAGAGCATGCAAGGAGGGTATTTGACCTAGCTACTATGAGGTAAGTAATTCCTACTATGAATTTAGCTTATTACTTGAATTGTTAGGTAGATTAACACCACAATTAGTTAAAACCATGGGTTAGAGTAAAAACCTAGGCTTTTGACAAAAATGGGAAATTACCAAGAAATTTGTTGAGGAATCAAACAAAAACTATATAATATTGATCCTTAGGCCATGGGTGATAGCCTCCTTCAAAAATTTCCGGAATACGAGCATGTGGGCCCGGAGGCGTACTTTGGGATTTTTCAATTTAGGTTGAAATAATTATTTAAATAGGGAAATTTCATACTTCTGAGTATAGATTGATTTATTTATGCAATATTTGACTAGTTTCGAGTCCTTAGGCGACGAATTTGGAGTTTCAGGCGCGTTCTTGACCCATAAAGTAGGCTTGACACGAGGTAAGTCTCCTTTCTAACCTTGTAAGAGGGAATTTTCCCCATAGGTGAATTAAATGATTATGTGTTATTGTTGTGGGAGACTACGTACGTGCGAGGTGACGAGAGCCGCGTAGTGACTATTATTGTTATGTCCGGATAGTTAGGCCCACACAATGCCATGTGAATTCAATTAACTTGAGTTATATGCTTAGTAAATTCATTGTATGCAACTTTGTTTTTAAGAAAATCGAGAATTTGATGTTTTAAAGGAATTGTTACTTGAAAAGAAATGAAAGAAAGATGTTGTGTTTGCATGCGACCGCTTCGCAATTTATATCCCGTGAGAGGAGTGATTCTTTCCCCTACTCTCATGGAAGTGGGTCGTACGCCACGACAGATTGATAGATGCATCTATGGTTCGCGTCGTTCGACCCTTCGGCAGTGCACAGTTATTATTATTATTATGTTGACCCAGGTCGGATTCCTTATTCCACTATGCGCATGCTATTTGTCTGATATTGTTATGACTGATGGGCTGTGAATTATCCGGGAGGATCGAAATGAAAACTTTTAAATTTATGCTTCACTACATATTTGGATTTTATTACGATTCGATATTTATTTTCTTACTATCCATGCTTACTTGTTGTCCTCTTTTAAATTATCACCTAAATACACTGTTTGGACCCTAGTAAGTGTCAAGTCGACCTCTCGTCACTACTTCTTCGAGATTAGACGGGATACTTACTGGGTACATATTGTTTATGTACTCATGCTACACTCAGTACTTAATTGTATAGGTTCTGAGGCAGGTGCATTTGGGTTCCAGTTCGGAGCTCGTTCCTGAGTTTTACTGGTCGAGGCTTCACGGTGAGATGCTCTTCTTGACGATTTCCAGGAGCACTTTGGAGCTATTCTTTTGTTATTTCTGTCTATACTTACTCAGAAAGTAGGAAAGACTTTCATTCTTTTGATATTATTCTACTAGATGCCTGTAGACGTGTGACACTAGTTCCTGGCACTCACACGCTAGTAAACTTTATTTTGGGATGTAATCGTTAATTATGACTTCATGATTATTTGTTTTGCATAAAATTTGCCTAAGTTATCCGTTTCTATTTAATGTCTCAAAACTAAGTTAAGCAAGTGTTGAAAAATATTTTTGGTAAACTACCTAAACTCACTAGTAGATAATGGTTGGCTTGCCTGATAGCGGTGTTGGGCGCCATCGCGACCTGAGTTAGAATTTGGGTCGTGACAAAAACAATCATCAAATAATTTGTGATGCAATTAATGAGTATTTATATAATAAAATATAGGAATAAACTAATTTAAAAACCTTTTTAAAATTATAGAAAAATTATAAAAAAGAATGCTTGTATGTGTTTATAAATCAAATGATGATGCACATGTACTATATATGTATATTTAAAAAATATGAGGGAAAAATTGGGTATCAACAACTATAATAATTATTACTTGTCTGTCGAATGTGGTGAGAAACGGAGTTGATTTGACGTGATTCGGACGTTCGGTTGTGAAAATAGAAGTTTTAGAGTTTTCTTGAAAATTTTTATTTGGTGTCCGATTCATAGTTCTAGGCATTATTTTGGTATTTTGATCGCTCGAGCAAGTTTGTATGATGTTTTAGGACTTGTGCGCATGTTTGGTTTGGAGCCCTGAGGGCTCGGGTGAGTTTCAGATAGGCTATGGGGTGAATTAGACTTAGAAAAATCTGGTGTTGGTGTTCTGATGCGTTGCGCTTCGCGATCGCGAAGGGGATCTGGGTGGGGGGGGGGGGGG